>JAQZBX010060659.1:0-17266 GCA_029593785.1 Cabassous unicinctus
CACGTCTTCTCCCTTTTGTAAAAACCTATAAAAGTGTACCATCCAAAATGTAAACCATAATGTATACCATTGACCATGGTTAGTGACAATGTTTCAATGTTTCTCCATCAACTGCAACAAATGTACCATCTCCATGTAAAAAGTTATTAATAGAGGAGAGAGGAAAAGGAGGGCGATGGATGTATGGGAATCACGTGTATTCTTTATGTGATTTTTCTGTATCCTAAAGCTTCTTTGAAGATAAAATGAAAAAATAAAACAATGGGGTATATATGGAAGAAAATACCACTGTACATACAAGACAACAGATCTTACACTGATGAAAGAAACAATGTCTAAACGTTTTCTTTTAATAATTTCAAATTTAACAATTTTTGTGTGTTTTATTGGTTATTTTTTAAAGTATTATTTCATTTTCTTATTAATTTTATTTGGTTAGTTTCTTGGCTTCATTTTTGGAGAGGTTTTGGATCACAGAAGGGTCACAGCAGTGGTGGAAGAGGCTCACTGGTGCGGGGTGTCAGTGATGGGGAAATGCATGGGAAGGGGTTTACCTGGGGCATGCCTCTAAGGCATATGAATATGTTCAAGTGTTCAAGGGACATTGTCTCGGTGAGTGGAGATGAAAGAATATTGAATGCCCACCCTGAGGAGTTCTGCTACATTCTCTAATATGAAAGCAAGAATCCTCTGATTGTAAGGGTACTGCCTAGTGAAGGAAGACAGAACATTATTCCAGGTCCTTGATATTGATGACTGTACTTATGAACCCCTTCTTGTGAAATTGAAACAGCCTAGTATTATATACTGCCTAAGAGTTACCTCCTGAAAGCCTCCTTGTTGCTCAACCGTAGACTCTCTCTAAGCCAAACTCAGCATATAAATGTACTACTTTCCCCCAGCATGGGATATGACTCCTGGGGATGAACTCCCTGGCACTGAGGGATATTACCAAGCACCAACTAGCAATGCATCTGAAAAAAGACCTTGACTAAAAGGGTGAAAACGGTAAACACAAATGCCTTTTTATGGCTAAGAGATTTCAAAGTGAGTTGGGAGGTCATTCCAGAGGTTATACTTCTGCAAGTCTCGGCAGGATCTCATTGACTGCAACAGTAAACAGTGCCTCAAATAGCAGGACTCCTGAGGGCTCTAGAGACATCCAGAAACAATAAGACAGGTCAGGACATCAGCACCCTGTCACTGGGCCATTCTTTTGAATTTATGCTCCCCAGCGTAACAGAGTTGCACTCATTTATGGTTTCCCTACACATGGCTCTTCTGTACCTTCTATTTGAACCTATAGTTAGTACTCTACTTGAGTGGTATATGTCCAAGAAACTTAATCTTTGGTCTGCCCATGTGCCAGTTAAACCCTGAATTTCAGTAAAGTTCCAACACCTAATCTCCAGTTCATTGGACTCACCCAGCACAACTGCTGTAAAAGACTGGTGGTTCCCAAGGAAGCTAAATATAGATGTGCCATATGATCTGTCAATCCCACTATCAGGTATATATTCCGTAGACCTGAAAGCAGGGTTTCAAATGGATCTTGCACACCAATGTTCATAGCAGCATTATTCGCAAATGCCAAAAGATGAAAACAACCCAGTTATCTATTAGCAGATGAATGGATAAACATGTCATTTATACATGTCATGGAATATTATTCAGCTGTAAGAATAAATAAATTTTCAATTCATTTGGCACCATAGATGAACCTCGAGGACAGTATGTTGAGTGAAACAAGCCAGACACAAAGGGACAAATATTATACAATCTCACTAATAGGAATTAAATATATGAGCAAACTCATGGAGTTAATGCCTGAATAAAAGTCATGAGAAGACAGACTGAGGGTAGAGAACAGGAAGCTGGGGCTTAATTTGTGCAGGATTTATAATATGGTTGATTGATAATGTTTGGGAAGGGATAGAGATAATGATACCACATTACTGTGATTGAAATTCACAGTGGTAATATGTGGGTGTGATTGTGGTTGAAAGGGAAAGTTTAGGTTCATGTATATCACTAGAGGGAAACCTAGAAGATGATGAGACTGTAAAGAATAGTGAATCCTGTTTGTGGCGATGAGTGTGTTCAATAGTACAAATATAAGAATATTCTTCCATGAATCAGAACAAGTGTAGGTTAATATCACAAGATGTTAAAAAAAAAATAGGCTGATAATTGGGTGGAAATACACCTAAACCAAACTATGGACTGTAGGGAATAGTAATATATTAATATTTTTCCATCAATGGTTAAAAGAAAAACTTAAGCTAAGCAAAAGAATCCAGACACAAAGTACTACATATTATTAGACTTCATTTATATAAAATTTAAATATCAATAAATTTATAGAGATGGAAGTAGATTAGTGGTTATGTATGGCAAGGGAAGAACAGAGGAATTGAGTGGTCCCTGCTAATGGGTAAGATTTTTTTTAAAAATAATGAAAATACTCTAAAATTGACTGCACAGATGAATGTTCAATGTTGTGATTATACCAAAGTCATTTATGTATACTTTATTTGGATTGTATAGTATGTGAATATATTTTAATAAACTTGCTTAAAGAAAAAAACAAAAAACCTCTCAATGTAAGAAATTCAAAGACAATAAGGTTTCACTAGGGATTTAAATTGATTTCTCTAAAGAAGTTATTAAAATAGCCAATAGCACATGAAAAATTGTTCAACATTACTGGTTATCAGAGAAATGCAGCTCAAAACCACATTGAGATACCAATTAACATCCACTAGATGTCTGTTAATTAAAAAACAAAAAATAGTAAATGTTGATGAATATACAGAGAAATAGGAATCTTAATATATTGCTAGTGGCATTGTAATATGCTGCAGACACTGTAGAATCTAGCTTGGCAGTTCCACAGAAAGTTGAAAATAGAATTACCATATGACAAAGCAATCCCATTACTTGTATACTCAAAAGAAATGAATGCAGGGACTCAGATATTGGTAGACCAATGTTTACAGCAACATTGTTCAAAGTAGACAAATGGTGGAAGTGATCCAAGTGTCCATCAACAGATGAATGAATAAACAAAAAGTGGCACGTACACTTGGAATGTTACTCAGCCATAAAAGTGGAGGATGTCATGATGCATACCACAACATGGGTAAACCTTGAAGACATGTTTTGTAAAATAAGACAGACACAAAATGACAAATATTGTCTGATCTTGCTGATATGAAATAACTAGAAGAAAGACATTTCATAGAGGCAGATGGTAGATTTTATATTATCAAAGGCTGGATGGGAAGAGAGGGACGGGTTACTGATTAATGGGTATAGACTTTCTGTTTGAAGTAATGAAGAATTTGGGGTAATGGACACTGGTGGTGGTAGTATAATATCATCAATGTAATTCATCTCATTGAAATGCCCCTTAAAAGTGCTTAAATCGGAAATTTTGAGTAGTATATATGGTATACAAGTACAACATCTTTTTTAAAAAACAATGAGAAATATAGTATCTCACACTCATGAGAACAGCTATTAAAACTAAATACTGGCAAAGATGCAGAAAATTAGAGACCCTTGTACAATGTTGGTAGGAATGAAAAATGATGCAACAAACACTGTGAAAAACTGTTTGGAGGAAAAAGAATTATCATATGACCTGGCATATACCAAAAAGGATGGAAGAGCAGGAGCACGAACAGATATTTTTGAACACCAGTGCTCACAGCAGCATTTTCATAATAGTCAAAGATGGAAACAACTCAAGTACCCATTCACAGATAAGTGGGTAAAAAATATAGTATATACATACAATGGAATATTATTCAGTTGTAAAAAGAATGAAGTCTTGATACATGCTACAACATGAATGAACTAGAAGACATCTCATTGAGTGAAATGTCAGACACAGAGACATACTACACTATCTCACTCATGTGAAACAACTGGAATATGAAAGTTCAGAGAAAGAAAGTAGATTACAGCTTACCTGGTATAGCACAGAGGAGCAAGGGGGACTTAACACATAATAGGTACAGGGTTTCTGTTTAGGGTGATAGGAAAGTTCTGGTAATGGATGGTGGTGATCTTAGCAAAGGGTCAGTGTAATTAATCCAACTTAATGGTATGCTAGGATTGGTTGAGATGGTAAGCTGTATGTTGTATATATGTTTCCACAATTTAAAAAAGGAGCAACTAAAGTCAATGACAATTCAATGCAATAAAATATATGACCCTAAATGGGATCTAAAAACAGAGGAGAAAAGACTCAGAGACATTATTGGGACATATTAAAATTTGGAATATAGACTATGCCTTATAGCAGTATTAAATGTTTTTAACTTAACTGTACATAGCCAGTTACAGTGGTGAAGATCCTAGTTCTTAGAAATTGTACATGGAAGTATTGTGTTCAAGGAGCATGGTGTATCCAACCTACTCTTAAATGTTTAGGAGAGAGGGAGGGAGAAAGAAGAAAGGAAGGGGGATGGAACTTCAAGTCTGGCAAAATGTTAAAAATGGTAGATTTGAGTATGAGAAGAAGGGATGCATGTTGGTATTCTTTATTTTTATAATAGTCCTGTAAGTTAGAAATTATTTTAATAATGTTAAAGAAAAGATAGAAAGAAATAGGAATGAGAAGGGAATTAAAATCATACACTAGAAAGTATTAATTAAAATCAAGGTTAATTACATGTAAAATGGGAATCGGGTGTGGCTCAAGCAATTGGGCTCCTGCCTACCACATAGGAGGTCCAGGGTTCAATTCCCTAGGCCTCCTGGTGAAGGCAAGCTGGCCCACATGGCGAGTGAGCCTGAGTACAAAGCTGGCCCACGCAGAGTGCTGGCCCACATGGAATGCTGGCACAGCAAGATGAGGCAACAAAAAGAGACACAGAGGACTGACTATAAGAGATGCAGCAGACTAGGGAGCTGAGGTGGTGCAAGAGTTTGAGCACCTCTCTCCTACTCCAGAAAGACCCAGGATTGGTTCCCGGTGCTGCCTAAAGAGAAGAGAAGCAGGCACAGAAAAACACACAGCAAATGGATACAGAGAGCAGACAGCGAGCACAAAATTATGGGAGGGGGGGGTGGAGAAATAAATTAAAACATGTGACAGTTTTAATTCTTTTGTTGTAAGTAATTTAATACATTAAGCCAGTCTCTGCTCTAATTATTTATTTTAATACATTTTCTTTTAAGTAATTATTTCAGTGAAGCAGAGTTTAGCATAAATACACAATGATAGAATCATTTATTGCCTATAAGAGACCCACTTTATTTTTATTGGAGATACCAGGGATTGAACCCAGGGCCTCATACATGGGAAGCAGGTGCTCAACCACTGAGCTATCCCTGCTCTCCGAGACCCACTTTAGATGAAAGGCCCAGAGAGTTGAAAGTGAAAAAATGGGCCACAATACTGAAGTACTGCATATAAATAATAACGGAAAGAAAATTAGGCTCACTTGAGTAATATCAAGCAAAATTAAAACAAACATAGTTGCAAAAGACAAAGAAGAATTTATATATACATAAAAGGGTCAATATATCAAAAACATATAAAACTTATAACCATATATACAAAGAACAACAGAGTACTTAAATATAGAGAGGAAAAATGACAGATTTGAGGAAGAAATTGTCAGATCTATCATAATACTGGGAGAATTTAACTTTCCACTTCCACAAATGGATAAAAAAAACTAGATAGATGATCAGTAAGGATATACAGGACTTGAACAACACTATAAGCCAACTAGGTCCAGTAGGCTATATTCTTCTCAAGGGCACATGGACCATTCCCAGAAGACTATATGTCACCACACAACTTACATATAAACACTGAAACCATAAGTGTCATCTATATGCAAAGTGGAATGAAACTAGAAATCAATAACAGAAAGGAAATTAGAAAGTTCCACAAATATGTGGTAATTGAACAACACACATGAACCAATGGTTCACAGATGAAATTATGAGGGACATTAGAAAACATTTTGAGATAAACAGAAATGAATATACAACATATCAAACCTTATAGGATACACTGAAAATATTGATAATAGAGAAATTTATAGCCAAAAACACCTATATTAAAAAAGAATAACCATCTCAAACAATAACATAATTTTACATCTTAAGGAAATACACAAAGAAGAGCAAACTAAACCCAAAGCTGGAAGAAGGAAATAAAGATTAGAGCAGAGATGAATGAGACAACAGAAAAATAATAGAATCAGCACAACTAAAAGTTGGTTCTGTGAGAATATCAACAAATTTGAAAATGCTATAGGTAGACAGATAAAGAATGAAGGAGAGAAGAATCTATTCACTAAAGTTAGCAACGAAAGTGGTGACATTTCTAAAATGGGTTTTAAAAATACACTTTAAGCAACTGTGCCCCAACAGATTAGATATCTTTGACAACATGGAACAATTCCTAGAAACACACCTTGCCTTTTTTGTAATTTTTTTCTCTTAAAAATTCCTTGCTCTAAAAAAAAAAACTTTTAGGGCATATTTTTTAAAATATATTTTAGATAATCATGTATTGTATTTTTCACATTACCCTTTTTCTTTCCAGTCTGGCCATTTTGCAACATTCCTAAGGGAAGTTATGGTGTCTTTGAGTCAGGGCTGTGTCAATGAATGGAATTATATAGGCAAATCAATCAATTAATCATCTGCCCTGTGGTATTTAAGATTGGTTTAGAAGAGAATTTTAAGTGAAAATGACAATCTTAACTTGTGTACCTAGTATTGAAGGACTTCATTTTTTCAGGTGGGACAAACCTCCTGGAAAGAAACATGTGCTAGCTGAAACCTTAAAGATTTAACTAGGCAAAGACTTCAAAGATTTCCTTGGGATACAAATTGGTTTAATGGGAAAATGTACAGCATCCAATCAAAAGCAGACTGCTCTTTGCAGAAACTGAGAGCAAAATGAACTGCAGGCAATTGGTTTGGACTGGACTGCAGAGGGCAGCAGAAAGAAGTATTCAGGATGTGAAGGCCATTGTATGCCCTATAGTCCTTGTTCTAAGGATGGTGGGAAAGCATCAACAAAGTGAAAGAATGACACAATGAGATATTCATGTCCAAGACAGGCCTTTAGGTCTAGGACACATTGATATAAGGACAAAAGAGTACAACAAGTGAAAATTTAGAAGGGTATTGGTGAATTTTAAATATTGAATGATGGATGCCCACAGACTTGATGAAAAAAATGGGACCAGTGACATGGCATGTAACATGGAAATGAATTGAGGAATAATTCAACCCCTTTTCCCTGAATTCCATCTAGACAAGTACAGGTGACGTACTTGGGGCCTCACTGAATCAACTTAAGGGGATCCAACTAATGCAATCTGGGACAATTTCTGCATTTAAATAAATAATGATAACAGATGAGAACATATTGAAAAAAATTGAATACATCAATCTATAGCATTATAACAAATAAACAGGAGTCAAACAAGTCTTTTTATGGCAGAAAGCCATATAAGGAATATAGGAGCAGTGTTGGTAATGGGGAAAAAATCACCATTTGACAACCATCAGAGCAGTGGTTGATTTGGATGAGAGGATGGGTGGAGGATGGATGGGGACTACGATATTGATATCAGAATATGTCCTCATAAAATGTCATTTATTATAAAGTGAAAACATGCTTTTGCATGGGGAGGAACCTGATAGAAATTTCGTTGGGTTATCAAGTTCACATCACCAGTGGGTGAGGCAAGTGGAACTCCTATCTCTCCTGATGGGCTGAACTTAGGGCCTAAATCTCAAGATGAAACACTGGGCAGACCCAGGTTGGGGCCATTTGTGCTCCTTAAATATGTCAAAGATGTGAAAATGAAAGAACCTCTCAGGGTGAGTTCCATATTGAAGTCAGCTGGAAATAGTTGACTGGAAAAATAGATATTTTTGAGAGTTTGGGAAAATGGATAAAAGTTGAAGGGGACAGTATGGGAGTACAGCATTGAAGCAAAGCTCATTTCCTGATTTGGGATTTCCTAGTAAAGCAAGACATATACACTGGAGTATTTTTGTGAAATGTTTGTTAGTGGGCAAATGTGGTAAAATTAAAACAACTGGGGAAACAACTGGGGGATCTTAGTGAAGGGATCATTAGTTCTTTGTACCTACTCCTACAATTTTTTTTAGGAGTTACCAGGGATTCCCAGGACCTCGTACACAGGAAGCAGGAGCCCAACCACTGAGCTAAACCCACTCCTCTTTGAAATTTTTTACAACATATGATATTTCTAATTAAATGACTTTTTAAAACACCAATGTCACTACCATGGTACAAAAGTATTGAGGATAAATATACCTAAATGCACTTTAGCCAAAGTTGTAAAAGCAATTGACCTTTTAAGAGTCTGGATGTTATTAAGACGGAAATGGGTCATTATTACATTAATAGCACAATGTCTTTTGTGTCTTAATTGATTTGGGGTGTTTGTGAAACAGCAAGATATTTGTATTCCAGTTTCTCACAGAACTCCTTCCACTGCTGCATGTTGTGGAGACTGATTGCCCTTTGACCCAGGTTGAAAGACATGGAGAAGGACATGTATTATATAAACTCCATTTTTCAAGCCAGGGGCATGTTATTCCAGAATTTCTTAGGCTCACACTCTGTGGCTTCAGGAGGTGGCTCAGACCTTAGTTCAGATTTCCTGTACTTGGCTTTTGCTAGTCTGTGCATATGTCTTTCAGGGGATATTCTCTCTATCTCTTTTCCCTTCAAGAGTCCCTTGTAAAATATTAGGGAATATGGGGGCATGAGGTAATGACTTGATCACAGCAGTGATTTGTAAGGTAGAGAAGTGCTGGGGATGATGAAATGCTGGAACTTATCTTTATGGGCCAAACTGGGAGGGGAACAAATGTCATCAGGCTACTTCACAGACAAGTTAACATTAATTGATTGTTTATGTAATATCAGACAGACCTAATGTATATATGATATCAAATGAAGAAATGTACTATGCTGACATCAAAATTTCTCATTGAAAATAGATTACAAATATTTATGCAACTTATTAGTGTGACATGATACACTGAACCAAAAATGATTAGTTAATAAATCTCAACAACAAAAAAAAACTCAAAAAATACAAGGGTGGATGGTAATTAGGCCTATCCAATTCAGTTTAATTCATTAATCTAAAATTTAACTAGACCTATGAATACATTTTTAAATTGAAAGTAGAAAAAGAGAAAATTAAAAAATTTGAAAATTATCACCATTTCAAATATTACACCTCACCCACTTGGTAGCCACCACTGCAACCACCCTTAAGGAACTCGGGGAGGATGGTGGCCCACCTGGCTGGTGGCAGACAATGCAGTGGTGATGTATGTGAGTTAGGCAAGTGCCATGGTGGCAGGGCAGGGCCCCACAAGTGGCAGGTCAGTTTGGGTTTAGGCCTCCCTCTGGTTCCCAGGATATGGGCTGGGCCAGCTCCATGTGTGGGAGAAGCAGTAGCAGAGGCAGAGGCTCTGGTGCATCACTCTCCTCCCCCTTAGCCTGAACTGGGGCAGACCAGGTGACCCTGGTGGCTGGAGGGAGTTCTGCTGCCCCGGTGGCTGGAGGGAGTTCTGCTGCCCCAGAATGGGAATTCTCTACAGCAGGATATGGCTGTTCAATCACCAGGAGCACAAAGTTATCATTTCTGGGTTGGGTAACGTGGGGAAAACAACCATCCTTTACCAATTTCTATGAATGAAGTTGTACAATAGGAAGTAATGTAGAAGAGATAGCGCGTTAGGACCTAAGAAAAGGTGGTTTGCTGATTTTTGCTAATAAACAAGATGTTAAAGAATATATGACTCTAGCAGAAACCATCCAGTTTTTGAAATTAGCTTCCATTAAGGATCACCAATGGCATATCCAGGCAAGCTGTGCTCTTACTGGTGCAGGATTCTGCCAAGGAACTGAATGGATGATGTCAGGACTTAGGATGAGATGATCTCTACAGACCTTTTCTTATAGACTTTGTATAATCAAAGTGCTGGACTTTACCTGAAAGCTGCAAAAATTAATGGTTTAGATATATTTATAATAGACTCATTGAAACTTTTTCCCCTAAGAAAACAAAGATGAAGTCTTACCTTCCAATTTGCTTTCTCTTTTGTTCCTTTCAAAGTAAGGTCTTAAAGTTGTGACTTACATTTTTCTCATAATGAACCCTCTGTGTAGCCTGTGGTAAGTATAAAGGGAGAGGAAGACATTGTTAACTTGAAGAACTTTACTATCAGTTTTAAACTCCCTATTTTCATGTTCTCTCCTTGTTCTAAGTCAAAATACAAATCAGAACTGATACTCAGTTTACAATATTTCAAAAATTTAAGGTTTTTATGAAAAGTATTTTTCATAAGGTTTTATATGTATTGTGTATATATTTCAAGTTCAAGTTAATGGCTTTGATTTATGTTCTAAAGAAAAGTAAGAAAAGTAACACAAAAATTAGTAATGTCCTTCACTGGAACCATATACTGGCACTGGTGTTTAGGGCCATTTTGTACTTGTCTCCTTAGGCTCTCTGTATTGTGATAACCAACCCCCAAATCACTGAGCGGGCCTTTTTAAAAAAAAAGGAAGAAAGAAAAAGGAAAAAAGCTTGACATTGTGGCAATAATATTTTTTTCTTGTTCAAATTAGGCATAAATGTACTACTACTGAATGGGACATATATCAGATTATTGGCTTAAGTATTACCACTGGGTAAAATTATACAGCAAATAATTATCAGTTCATTCATTGTATAGAACTGTATGCCATCTATATTACTGAATAAATTGTTGTTCTGCTAATCAGTCATTAGTTGTGATTAAATTTACCAAGTAATTATTTTCAACATTAATTGAAAACAGTTCTGTGAAACAGGTCTATTCTTGAAGTAACAGAATTATATGTGTGCATTTAAAGTAAATTTGAAATGAAATGTGAAGTATATTTTCCAAGCAACAACAATAGTTTCTTATTTTAGAAAATGGAATAGATTAGATTTTTAAATTTCTATTCATTGTCTATATCTTATTCTACCACATGAATACACTGTTTGGCAATTAAAAAACACAAATATTATTACAGAAAATAGGCATATATGAAATGATGCGATTGTAGACATACTGATTACACCTTTCTGTAGAAATATACAAAATTAAACTGTCAGATTTTGTATTTTCTACAGAAATTTACTTTCAATGAATACATATGATTTACAAAAAACAGTCTCTGACACAGCTTTTTAAATAAACTGATAGTTTATGTCCTCGACAAATTTCAATATAAGTACTTTTCAGTAGTATGCAATAGTAGGTATTGAAAAATCACATTCATGTTTTCAACTTCAAAAACTGATTTCTGTTGATGCATAAATTATACTTAATGTAAACGTTATCCTAACCTGAAGGTGAGTTACCTTGTAAAACTCACGTAACAAATAACTAACCAATTTAAAGTGTACAATTCAGGGACATTTACTACATTCTCATGTGCAGGTATCATCTCTATATAATTTTTAAACAGTAAAAGTGACACTGCAACAAAAGATATGTCAGCAAGCTAAACTTAATAGCAATAGAAAATTTTTATTTGTTTGCTTTTATTAAAGTCAGGAGAATAAAATTATTATAAATTTGGGGGTTACTAACATTTCAAAGTAATGCTGGGAGTTGTATTACCCATACTTGTAAATTTGTCATTTTTTTCAACTATGTAAGCGGTGGAGGAAATACTAACCAATATAAAGTAATTAATAAGAGCGTGTACATAGGAGCACCATATTTCCTTTCCTCATATGGCTCAGCCAGGACTGGCCTGTCCCCAACTTCCCCACCGGAAGATTCCAATACTTTGCCTTTCCCTTTCGGTATTGTAGATGCTTTCCTTCTCTCTAATTCTCTATCAGGGTTGTTTCCAGCAAGAGTCCTGAATCCGTATAAAGTCTTATAGCATCCAGATATCGAGCTAGCAAGGCCCTCAATGAATGGATGCTTTGGTAAAATACATGTCCTAAAATATTACCTGAGAAAGTATCGAATAAACTACATGGTAACAGAGCAGAAACTCAAAGTTCTGTGCTCACTATTTAGGAAAGAAAACACCTCCAAGAAGCCACATCGCAGGTCCCTCCTCAGCCTCAGGCGGGAAGAGGAGACCATTTCCTAACGCAGACCGGGCAGAGGAGTCCTAGAGCCGTGGGCACTTCCTCCGTAGGTCCCGCGAGAATGAAGTCTTGGACCTTCCTGGGGCGGCTGTTCAGGGTCCGGGATGAACGTGGAGGCGTTTCCCGCGCGGTTTCATCAGAAAAGGCGGTTTCGCGCATGCCCTGCAGACTGGCGGGCCACAGTGCAGGATGCTTTGGCCCAGCTTGGTGGTGAAAATGCACCCCACCCCACACCTGCCCTGCCCTGTGGCCTAATCACTAAGATTGTGTTTGGAGTAGTCAATGCCAGTAGACTGAGCTTGGGTGAAGTGGAATCCTCAGCACAGTGAACACTGAAGGTTCAGAAAGAAGGTCCCACAGAAGGAGCAGGATTCTGGGATCCTCCATCCTATGCCCAGAGTTCCAGGTCCACACTAGTCCTGAGACCCAGGGTTTCATCCCTACCTTTTTATCCCTTCTGGAGGATGGCAGGATAAAGCTCCTAGTGCAGCACAAAGCCTGTATGTGACTTCCCGCATGACTCCACTTAGCCAGAGTCCTCCCTCCCTCCATGATACCAACCTTCTGTCCTGTTCAGTCAGGAGATATCCACAGTTTGTTGGTGTATTTATTGGGGCTTAAGGAAGTTGACCTATCCAGGATCTCACTGCCATCTGGTACCTTGGCAGGCTCAGGACAGTGTACCCAGCCCAGGATGCACAAAGTTGCAGGGTTCACAGAAGCCCAGTGGGGGGCTGCACCTGCTTTGACTACCTTCATTCTGAACTCAAAAGTTTCATAGGGAATATCCAATATAAAACCTGGGCTCAGCAGGTAAGTAACCCATATGTTGAAGCAAAAATCTTTCCCATATTCTTTTTTTTTTTCCTGCATTCATCATTTCAATCATTATTAGAGCATTTTCATTATTTCAATAATAATAATTAAAAAACAGGAAAATTCTTCACCTCTCAATCTCTCTCTGTTTCTCCTGCTGTACATAGCTATTTCTGGCTATTGCACAATTATTTATTTAAGCAGTTTTGTTGAGACATATTCACAAACCATATGATCTATCTAAAGTGTATAATAAATGGCTTTTAGTATAATCACAATATTGTGCAATCATCATCACAAAAAAATTTTAGAATTATTTCATTCCCCAAAGAAAAAAACTCCACACACCTTAATATCCCTCCCCTAGCCCCAAATAACAACTAATCAAATTTCATTTTTATAAGTTGATTTCTATTACAGTTTATATAAATGGAAACTTAAAATATGTTGCACAATATATGTAGTTCATAGTAATGCAATTATACAGTATTTGTCCTTTTGTGTCTGGCTTGCTTCATTCAACATAATGTCCTCCAGGTTAACCCATGTTATCATATGCTATTTGACTTCATTTCTTCTTACAGCAGCATAATATTCCATTATGTGAATACACCAGAGTTTGTTTTTTCATTCTTTGGTTGGTGGACACCTGGGTCATTTCCATCATTTGTCTATCATGAATAATGCTGCTATGAACATTGGTGTGCAGATGTCTGCTTGTATCACTGCTCTCAGTTCTTCTGGGTATATACCCAGTAGTGGTATTGCAGGCTCATGTGGCAAATCTATAATTCAATTTCTTTTAGGAATTGTCAAACAGTCCTCCACAGTGGCTGTACCATTCTGCATTCCCATCATCAGTGAATGTGTTCCCATCTCTCCACATCCTCTTCAACACTTTCTCCTTATCAGTCTTTTTAATAGTGGCCATTCTGATAAGTGTGAAATGTATCTCATTGTAGTTTAAATTTGCAATTCCCTAATCATTTTTGATGTTGAATATTTTTTATGTGTAATTTTTTTGCCATTTGTATTTCTTCTTTGGACAAATATCTATTCAATCCTTTCCCCCTTTTTAAAATGGAGTACTTTGTCTTTTTATAGTTGAGTTGTAAGTTGTAACATCTCTTTATATATCATGGATATTAAACACTTATCAGATAGTGATTTCAAAATAATTTCTCCCATTGAGTTGGCTGCTTTTTCAACCTTTCAACAAAGTCTTATGTGGGGCAAAAGTGTTTAATTATGGTGAGGTCCCGTTTATCTATTTTGGTTGTTGTTGTATATGTTTTGGGTGTAAGATCCAAGAAACCACCACCTACCACCAGGTCTTTAAGATGTTTCCCTATTTTCTTCTAGTAGTTTTATGGTCCTGGCTTTTCTATTTATGTCTTTGATCCATTTTGAGTTGATTCTTGTATAGGGAGTATGATAGGGGTCCTCTTTTATTCTTTGGGTTATAGATATCCAGTTCTCACAGCACCACTTGTTGAAGAGACTGTTTTGTCCCGTTAACAAGGACTTTAGGTTTGTCAAAAACCAGTTGATCATAGAGGGTTTATTTCCAGACTCTCAGTTCTATTCCACTGATTGATGTGTCTACTTTTATGCCAGTACCATGCTGTTTTGATCACTGTAGCTCTGTAATATGTTTCAAGTTCAGGCAGTGAAATTCCTCCCATGTTGCTCTTCTTTTTTAGCATGCTTTTGCTGTCTGGGTACACTTTCCTTTCCAAATGAATTTGGCAATTGTCTTTTCTATTTCTGTAAAGTAAGCTGTTGGAATTTTGATTGGCATTGCATTGAATCTATAAATTAATTTGGGTAGAATTGACATCTTCATGATATTTAGTCTTCCAATCCATGAATGCGGAAAGTCTTTCCATTTGTTGAGGTCTTCATTGATTTCTTTTAGCATTATTTTCTAGTTTTCTGCACATAGGTTCTGTACGTCTTTGGACAAATTGATTCCTAAGTATTTGAGTCTTTTTGTTACTATTGTAAATGGAATTTTTCCCCTAATTTCCTCCTCAGATTTTTCAATATGACAGTACAAAAGCATTACAGAATTTTGAGTGTTGATCTTGTATCCTGCCACTCTGCTGAACTCATTTATTAGCACAAGTAGCTTTTCATAGACATTTCAGAATTTTCTAAATATAGGATCATGGCATCTGCAAATAGAGTTTTTTTCCTCTTTTCCTATTTGGATGCCTTTAATTTATTTTATTTTATTTTATTTTTTTTGTCCAATTGCTTTACCTAGAGCTTCTAATAAAATGTTCAATAACCGTGGTGACAGTGGGCATCCTTGTCTTTTTCCCGATCTTAGAGGGATAGCTTTCAACTTTTCCCCATTGAGTACAATGATGGCTGTGGTTTTTTATATATGCCTTTTATCATATTGGGCATTTTCCTTTGATTCCTATCTTTTGAAGTGTTTTTATCAACAAAGGATGCTGGATATTGTCGAGTGCCCTTTCTGCATCGATTGAGATGTTCATGTGGGGCTTTCCTTCTATTTGTTAATGTAATATACTACATTAATTGATTTTCTTCTGTTGAACCAGCCCTGCATACCAGGAATAAATCCCACTTGTTTGTGATGCATGTCATTTGATATGCTGTTGGATTTGATTTACAAGTATTTTCTTCATAATTTTTGTATCTATGTTCATTAGAGTGATTGTTCTGTAATTATATTTTCTTATAGTGTGTTTATCTGGCTTTGCTTTTAGGGTGAAGGCTTCATATTATGTATTGGGTAATTTTCCTTCCTCTTCAAATTTTTGGAAGAGTTTAAACAAGATTGGTGTTAATTCTTTTTGAAATGCTTGGTAGAATTCACCTATGAAGTCACCTGGTCCTGGACTTTTCTTTGTTGGGATATTATTGATGACTGATTCAATCTTGTTAAATGTGATTGGTGGAAGGCAGATGTGGCTCAACCAGTTCAGCATCTGCCTACCACATTAGAGGTCCTGCGTTTGGGTCCCGGTTCCTCCTAAAGAACACAAGCAGATCCCTGCACCAACCACCATTAGAGCAAGATGCCCCCAACAACTGCAGCAAGAGCTAGGTGCCACACCCTGCCTCAATAGCTGATGCCTAAATGAGCAGATGCCACAGGTCATCAGACAACACAGCCCTTGGGAAGTGAGTGTGGTTCAGGTCCTTGGGCATTCATCTCCCATATGGGAGGTTCTTGGTTCGGTTCCCGATGCCTCCTGGTGAAGGTGAGCAAACAATGAGTAGACAGACAATGAGAACCATTGGGGCAGGGGGATAAATAAAAAAAATAAATGTGATTGGCTTGTTAAGTTCTTGTATTTGTCATAGCATCAGTGTAGGTTGCTTGTGCTTTTCTAGGAATCTGTCTATTTCATCTAGATTGTTTAGTTTCTTGGCATACAGTCTCTCATAATAGCCTCTTATGATCCTTTTTATAATTATTTTTATTTTTCAAAAGATACTTAGAAATATAAATATTACATACAAAAATATAAGGATTTCCATATGCCCCACTCCCAACACCTCCCACAGCCTCCCACATAAACAACATCCTTCATTAGTGTGGCACATTCATTTCAATTGATAAGCACATCTTGGGGAATTGCCACTGAGCATGGACCATAGTTCACATTGTAGTGTACACTCTCTCCCACACAGTTCTGCATGTAATGGGATGATATAAAATGGCCTATATCTGTCATTGCAATGTCATTCAGGATGTTTCCCAAGACCCAAAAAAGCCTCCTATTACAACTCTTTTTCCCTCTCCTGGCCCCAGATCCTCCAGTGGCCACTGCCTCCACATCAATGTTGTAATTTCTTCCATTGATAGAATCACAAAATGTATATAGTAAGAATACCAGTAAGTCCACTCTAGTCCATAGTTCATTCCCTACTTGTGAGGATTCTGGGAAGGTGATGTCCACTCCACCTCTAATTGAGTGGGGGTTTCCATCCCTTATGGCCAATGGATGGGACTCTCTTGCTTGCAGTTGTAGGGTCTCTCATTTCTTGGTATGGTGGTTGTCATTCATCACCTCCTTCTTAGATGTCCTGGGTGAGTCCAATGAATTGGAGAGTAGGTGTTACAACTCCATTGAGGCTCCAGGCCCAGCTGGCACATGGACAGCCCAAAGATTCCAGTCTTTTGGATATACACCTACAAACTCCAGCACCAAATATAGGTTTAAATAGGAGGGGCAGATGAGCCATGTGTAGGGAAACCATAATTGAGTCCAACTCTGTCACTCTCAGGAGCA
>JAQZBX010060660.1:0-17260 GCA_029593785.1 Cabassous unicinctus
ACCAAGGTAGTAATTTTGCTGATGTTTTCAATTCATTCCTCCAAAACAAAATTGGCTCTGTTATTTTTACAGGACAGGAGCACTAGGGGAAGAAGTTGTGTCTTTTCTATAATTCATACCTAGTCTTGTCGCAATTGTCAGACACTCTTTGTCCAGGAGCTAACCCCATTTTGGACAGTGTAAATATCCACAAATAGGTAAACACTGACCAGTTTTGAAGATGAACTGGTCCCTTACCTAAACAGTTGAACTTATATTCTGGATCATACAAGAGAAGTCCACAAGGAAGACACAGCTCACTTGTCTAGTTACTAGTTTCTCTCCTCTAGATTCTAAATACACAGCTAAGGACCAGGAAAGAGCTGCGAAGATAGAGGTTGCCAAATCTTTACACAAAGAAGGCACCCACTTTGCCTCACACATAGCTTATTGTTTGTTCTTTTTTTCACTTGATCCATTTTAAACCCCCACTTCCCCATTTGCTATTTTGTGTCCTTTGCTATTTTGTGTCCATTCGCTGGGCAATTCTCTGTGTCTGTTTCATCTCTTCTCATCCTCCTCCTCCAGTCTTCACCAGGATTCGATCCTGGAGACTTCTGATGTAGGAGAGAGGCGTTCTGCTATCTGTGCCACCTCGGCTCCTGGTTTTCGGAGCTTTCGGAGCATCTCGTCTTGTCTCTCTCCTTTTACGTCATCATCTTGCTGCATGGCTCCCGGGGCCTGGCGGCTCACCAGCACACAGAGCCTGGCAGCCCATGCGCCTTCTATATATATTTTTTTATTTTACCGGGAGGTCCACAGGGATCGAACCCAGGTCCCTCCATATGGCAGATAGACGCTCAACCATTTGAGCCACATCCGCCCCCCCTATTGTTTGTTCTTATCTGACACATCATTCCAACAAATTTGGTTTCAGTTGATTTTTGCCTTTCTGGGTTTTTGTTTATTTTTACCCATCAAAGATTAAATCCAATGCATTATTAGACAAAGGAAGGGAGTTTACTGGTACAGACAGGCACGGGTGAGTCTAATCAATTACAAATGAGGGCTGAATCTGCTGGGATCCATTTAGGTGCCTTCATTGGGAAAGCTTGACCCCTCACACTTGAAGTCATCTGGAAGCAAGCTGCCTCCAGGGTGACTCCACACCACCATCAAAGACCGAATACTTTCCATCTTTCTAGGCGGCCATTTTCATCCTGTCAACATGCTTCACCTCGCTGTTACAAGGGGACTGCAGCAGAGTCCCATGCAGACCCAATTGTGTCCTACCAAGAGAGAAATCTTTCCTTCTGGACATCTCTTTATATTACAGAGAAAAACCAGAAGTCCCCAGCAGACTTCCTCTCAGGTGTCCTGCCCTCCATGGCACACCACTACCACCTTTCTACCTGCCCAGCCCCTGTAGCCACTAGACACTGAGGAAACCTGCCTGTAGTATTTTCAGCCTTCATACTGAGAGATGACATCTGTCAGCAAAGAAGAGTGCTGGGAATGGCTAAAGGCGGAAATCAATAGCAAGGGAGGAGGCCAATAATTATTTGAGGAATATCCCTATGCACTCAGTAACCTCAGAGTGCATATCTGTATTAAAACCTAGTATGAAGACTGATATGATGCATGGGTTCTCAAGAAAGGGGAAAGGTAATATATATTAGGATATTTCATTTAATTAAGCAGGAACATATACAATATATTCCACAACAGTCTTTATGTAAAATAGTGCCCAATTTTAATGCTTCTAACCCAGTGAATTTTTAAAAATATGTTTATTTCATCTCACTGTATGTATTATACCCGGCATATCATATAGGCTTATATTTTTGTTCAGTTAGGTTAGTGAAGGCCTTGGGTGTTGGCCTAGGCTACAGTCCCAAGGTCAGGCTAGAGGACGCAGGATACAGAGTATACAGAGATACATGTATTTCACATGGCAAGTCCACAGCAAAGAATAGCAACAACAACAAAAAATAGGTTAAGCAAAGGAAAACAGGCCAGAAGGACAGAATGGCTTCTGTGACTTGCACCTGGAAACCTGCCTAGGGCCTTTAGAACATGCAGAGCAGAGCCTAGGGATGGGAAGAAGCTATTAATGGCTCTAGGCTGATTAAGACCACTTTGGTGAGAAAAATCCATGTTAGGCTTGGATTGCCTCCACACATTGCCCATGGACTGAGTCATGCTCCCAGGGTTTCCTTTTTTATTTCATTGTTTTAGTTAGCTGAGAATGGAGGTTTGTGATTTTTGGCTAGTTCTTACATGTACAGTGACAAGTTGTTCCAAAAATATTCCTCCGTAACTTTTCATCAGTTTGATGAACACGACCCATCCTCTTGTGTAAAAGGCCTGTACTTTTAGTTGATAGTTTTGCCAGAACAATTGCCAAACACGCACCCTTCTTATCTTCTATATGTGTGTATCAGTATTTTACGTTATTTCAGATATGAAAAAAATCATTTCTATCCTTTTAGTTACTTAAATCATAAATGATTCAGTTTAATTTAGTTAGTTCAGGTGAGACAAGCATGAATTAGGCTTGATGGAACATCCATCTTTTCCTAACGACATCACACGGAAACATAAACTGTGAATAGTGGCGAGGGCGAATCAGTTTTGCACTTGAAGATGGTCACTCTGGGGATGGAATGGATAGAAAAGATGAAGACGTAGGCCAAATAGTCTATTACATTTATCCTGGGGAAGGAGAATGTTTCAATTTAGAGTGGCAATGTCCGAGATGGAGATGAGGGTATGAATTCAAATGTCATTTAAGAGGGAAACAGATGTGGCTGAAGCGATTGGGCTCCCATCTACTATATAGGAGGTCCAGGGTTAGATTCCTGGGGCCTCCTGGTGAAAGGCAAGCTGGCTTGCGTGGCAAGCTGGTCTGAGCAGAGAGCTGGCCCATGCAGAGTGCTGGCCCAATCAGGAGTGCTGGCCCATGCAGAGAACTGGTGCAGCAAGATGATGCAACAAAAAGAGACACAGAGGAGAGACAATAAGAAACGCAGCAGACCAGGGAGCTGAGGTGGTGCAAGAGATTGGGCGCCTCTCTCCCACTCCGGAAGGTCCCAGGATCGGTTCCTGGTGCCTCCTAAAGAGAAGACAAGCAGACCCAGAAGAACACACAGAGAGCAGACAGCGAGTGCAAAACAATGAGGAGGGGTGGGGAATAAATAAATAAATTTAATTAATTAAAAATAATGTTTGAAAAAATGTCATTTAAGAGGTTGAAATGTCAGGATTTAGTGATTATTTAAAGATGTGTAAGATGAAGGAACAGAGAAATTTAGGATAATGGAAATTCCGGACATAAACATCTAAGCAGATAAAGATTAGCTAGGATAAAATACAAAGGAGAATTGGGTTATGGGGCATCTTAGTTTGCAAGAGCTGCTGTGATAACTACCACACATTGGTTGGCTTAAATAATGGGAATTTATTGGCTCACAGTTTTGGAAGCCAGAAGTTCAAAATCAAGGTATTGGCAGGGCTTGCTTCCTAATGGGAGTCTGTAGCATTCCGGCAAGCCTCCATCACATGGCAGTTATCAGAGACTGAATTATGTCCCCAACAAAATGGCATGTTCAGGTCTCAACCCCTGGTCCTGTGGTGTGAACCCGTTTGTAAATAGGACCTCTGAAGGTGTTTTTGGTTAAGGTGTGCACAAACTGAATGAGGGTGGGCTTTAATCCAACATGGCTGAAGTCCTTATAAGCAAAGGAAATTGGACACCGAAGGAGAAAGTGACAGGGAGCAGCTGGAAGCTGGAAGTCAGCAGGACCTGGAAGCGAAAGGAGAAGACGCTGCCATGTGCATTGTATGTGACAGAAAAGCCAAGGGCTAAGGACCACCAACAACCAGCCCCAGAATGCCACAGTTTTCAAAGATAAAGCATCACCTTGTTGACACCTTGCTTTTGGACCTCTCCTAGCCTCAAAACCCTGAGCCAATAAATTCTTGTTATTAAGCCAACCCATTGAATGGTATTTGTTTTAGCAGCTGGGAAAATAATACAGCACTCTCTCTTCTTGTGTCTGCTCCTCCACAATTTACTCTGACTTCTGGTTTCTACTGGCTTCTGGCTTCTCCTGCTTCCAAGTCCAATTTCCTTTGCTTATCAGGACTTTAACCCACGTGGATTAAGCCCCACCATGACTCATCTAAATAGGATCTTCACAGATCTTCACAAATGAGTCCACACCCTAATAACATCTTCACATGTCCTATTTACAAATGGGTTCACACCCACAGGACCTGGGGTTAGGATTTGAACGCATCTTAATGGGGGACGTGATTCAGTCCCTAACATGGGGTGATAACAAATTAGGAGTCCTTAGCACATAGGAGGATTAAAGCCATTGGAATAGATGAAATTGTCCATAGATCAGCTGAAGCCATAGACAGTTGGGGACCAGGGATGGTCCAGAGCAAGCGAAAACCACAGAAGATAATGAGGAGACGAAGGGTAGGGATGGGAATACTTCAGAGAACTGTGAGGAAAATAAGATTTGCCTGCCCAGAGAAGCAGCACTGGTATTAAACAAAATTAGCGGGAAGCGGGAGTGGCTCAGTCGATAGAACCCCCGTTTACCATATGGGAGGCCCTGGGTTCGCTTCCCGGGGCCTTCTTGTGAGGGCAGGCCGGAGCGCGCGGCGCGAGGGGCTGATGCAGCGGGACCTCACAGCAAGGGGAAGATGAGAAGACACACAGCGAATGGACACAGCAAGCACAAGCAGCAAGGGGGGGGATAAATAAATAAATAAATAAATAAATAAATCTTTAAAAAAAAAAAAATTAGCACCATTTACAACAAATTTGTATCCTGCTTTTTTGTTTTTTTCACTCAAGAGTATGTTTAGCATTTTCCAAAGTCTTTAACAGTTGTAAAGATTTCATCATCAGGATATGCCATAACTTATTTAACATTCTCATATTATGGAATATTTATATTTTTCTAATCTAATATTATACAAAGCTTTGTTATTAATAAATCCTTGAGGTTCTGACTCTTAGATGAGCAAGAACTGGGTCAAAAGATAGAACTTCTTCTGCTTTCTTCATTTAGGTCCTAAATAGTTCTTACTAAGGTTATGTTGATTTGTTTTATTTTTTGTTGTTGTGAATAACATTTTTTTCTGATACCTTTTCTAAGAACTTACTGCTGATTGTAGATTTATTTATTTTTACGTGTCTTTCTTTTATATTCAGCCCCTTGAGAAACTTCTTTAAAAAGCCTAGCAGTATTTCAGTTGATTCTCTTTAAGTTTCATAAGTAAACAGCTGTATCATCTGCAAATAATAAAAATGTAGTCTTCTGTTTTTCAACACATGCCTCTTATTTCTGTTTTACTTCTGATTGCTTTGGCTAGCATTCTTTGAACTCTGTTAAATGGTGATAAGAGCAGGCAACCTTATCTGTATTAATAAGTTGATTGGGAACATGTAGAGTATTTCACCATTAACATGATTTGACTGCTAATTAAGAAAGCTATTCTTTATTGTTAAGCATTGTTTTGGGGACCTGACTAATATTGTATCAGATGGGGGGGGGGGCGCTGTTTATTTCTATCAGAGACTTACAAAGAGATAAGGAAAAAGTTTAGATTTAGTCTCAGTTTTACTCCGTTCAGAGTAAACTGTTGGGATCATGATGGGTCAACTTCTCCCTCTGTGCCTGTGGATTTCATAATTCTTTAAAGAGCTCAGCTCCAGGGCCAGACTCTGGGATTGAAACCCCAGCTCTGTCAGTTATTAGCTGTGTAACCTACGCTACTTGTAATTCTGTTCCTAAAATTCTTCACTTGTAACCCTTGATAGATTTATGGTTTGGAGTCAATTTGTGGAAGAAATCATTTGCTCAGTTGTTTTCCAAGATGGTGTAGTACCCTTCCACAAACGTGGGTGTATGTTGCAATTTTTCTCACTAACACTACTGAATGCAGCGTCTGCTTTGGCCCGGCATTGCAAATTGTTTTCTTTTTTTTCAGGGCCATATCTGAGTTGTGAGGCCCAAAGTCAAGCCAGTGAGCTCGGCTTGATTATCAAGATCTTTACTCTCTTGTCGTCTGTCTTAATTCATTACATTTGTATATCTATCTATCCTGAGAAGATCATGCAGCTCCATCAGCAGTCCCTCATTGTGAAATGCTACAGGAGAGGGATAGGAAATTTGTCAAAAATAAATACAAGAATCCAGTTTGAAGGTTCAAGGAAAACATGCAGCCCTCAGTTTTTCAGCCTCTCCTTTCATAACCCAGAAAAAAACAGAATTTTGGAATCTTACTTTGGGTTATTTGGATGAGTCAAAGAAAATAATGAAGGGGAGGAAGGGAAAGAAGAGGTTTTATAGAGGACGTTCACTATAATAATAATGATAAATATGTATTAAACCATGACTGTTGGTGCCCAAAACTGTACTAAATACATTATCTTTCTTTTCTTTTTCTTTTTTTTTTTTTTTAAGAGGTACCAGGGATTGAACCCAGGACTTCGTACATGGGAAGCGGGCGCTCAGTCACTTGAGCTACATCTGCTGCCCATTATCTTTCTTAATCCTCAAAATAATCCAATTATTTTCCCCACACTACAGATAAGGAAACTGAGGCATAGTGAGAAGTTGAACGATTTGCCCAAGGGCATCCAGCTAATAAACGGTAGAAGTGGGATTTGAAGTGAGGCAGACTGGCTCTAGGGCATATACTTCCTCTATGTTTTATACCTACTCCGTGCCTGACACATATTTTCCCAAATCATCTCATTTACTTCTTAGACTAACTCTACAGGACAGGTTTATTATCCGTTTGCTTTTCTTTCTCTCACGTGGAGAAATTAAAGCCCAGAAGGATTAAGAGAATTGTCTGAGATCACACATTTAATAAACGGCAGTGCAAGCCTTCAAAAACAGAAAGGAAGATGGAATTGCTTCCCGACTTTCTGCAGGAAAGTGGGTCACCGGTTTATTTCAGGGACACATTTAGCCAGAGGAACTCACCCAAATAGACCCCTTATTTAATCCCTGAAAGGGGAAAATAGAAAAATCAATGCTTGAGAAAGGAAAGTATAATCTCAGTCAGACAATTAAATGGTTACCTTTGGTAACATGACAATACACAATACCTTAACATCTGTCCATTCTGCTAACTTAATGAGTTTTCTGATGTTAAAATGCATGATCCACAGTTGTTAACAGATACTTATTGAATGCTTGGAATGGGCAAGGCACTGTGCCAGATGTTACAGAAACAGAAAAACAGTGAAAGGTATAGGCCATGGATAACAGGTGTTAGCAGGACAGAGGTGGCAGGTCCATTTGTGGAAAGCCTAGAAGGAGGATTAGATACCCTCACCAGCGTGCCTGGGAGTGAGGTTTGTGTGTCACTGGAAAATGAAACCCACAGATTTAGTGTTTGTCTGTTACTTTGGTGCTTCTTAACATAAAAGGAAGAGTCCATGGAATTATTTCAATTGTATTTTAAAACAAAACAAAACAAAAAGCACACACACATGTCTAAGTTCAGAGGTGATTTCTAAAAGGCTACATACCAGGCTTGACCAGTAGCTGCTAGCTGTGAGCAATTGGGGCCGGGGAATGGGGACACTTTCACTTTTTTAATTCCACCCAATTCTGTATAGTTGTTGTTGTTTTTAAGCAAACCTATATTACTTTTTATATTATATTTATAATTTCTAAAAAGACCGTCCCACATAGATAATCAAACATTCTTTTCTCTGCTTATCTTGTAGTCACACAAGTGAATGCTACATTAGAAATCATTCTCTGTACATTTTGATTCAAAGCGTAGAACAGAGCTCCTCGAAAAAGATATTACCAATGCTTTTAAGCCTTTTTATAAATGCTGCGGTCTTGTTATGGGCCTCATTCTGGAGGATGAGTGGGAAGAGGTTTAGATACAATGCTCCTAAGTGCTCTAACTGGAATAAGGGGGAGGGGATTAGAGAGAGACCTGATTGTGATGGAACAAAACAAAGCAGCTTCCCTCTAATTATAACCCATGCCCATTAAAGTGCCCTGGGCACAGTGACCTATTGCTTAGCAAGACTTGCAAGGTCTCGGAGCTTTTCATGGTTTGACCCCTGCCTACTTGTTAAGTCTCATCTTCCCATGGACATGCACACACACACACACACACACACACACACACACACTCACCTTATTCTCATAACAAAATAGGTGGGACTGCCCAGTACTCCAATCTGTTTGTCCTCTGTATCTCCAGTCTCATATTTAAGCTATACCTCAAACACACCCTGCTTTCTTCTAGGTCTACATCTTTGCACATGCTATTCCATCCTCTATCATGCCTTCTCCACTTCCCAACGTTGACCCTTTACCTTGTCCCTCCAGCAAAAGCCTATTCATCCTTCAAACTTCAGCTCCAGGATGATCTTGAACTCTATGGCACCATCCTTGACTTGCCCACATTTTCTTGGGCACTTTCTTTGCATGCCTTTTGTCCCATTATATCCTAGCGTACACACTAATGGGTTTGCTCTAGGCGATAAGTCCCTCTGTATCTTTTATTCCCATATTCCCAACCTCTATCATAACCCTTGATATATCCTAGCTGCTCAGTACGTGTTTGTTGAATAAATGAATGACTCCAGTTAGAACATCAACTTTCTTCCTGTGGCCAGGATGGAAATGTGTGGTCGCTGAGAACTCTAAACGCAGTCTGAATCCCTGGCTTGCACAGTTATTTTTAATCTTCTGGAAAGTTCTAAGTGAGTACCTTGGTTTGGAAGGATTTTTCTACATTTACTTATCTTGCCATTGTATAGATTTGGCTACATGGTCCTAAAGTTTCAATACAATAAAAATCTCATTTCTTCCAGTGCTTGTCTTCACATTAGTTTGGCATTCAAAAGCCCAAGACTTTTACAGACTAGTTTTAGCTGAACAAAGAAACAGAATCTAATACCTACTAGGAAACACAAATGAGCCTGGCTTACTAGCAGTTCCTGGAAGTCTCTGTGTTTTCCAATAAATCCAGGCAAATCATACGGAGAGAGTGAAAAGGCACAAAGCAGAGTCTGGGACTCTTGGGGTCATGTGGGTAATTAAATCCCTTCTCCTGAGACCCAGGAAGGCCCTTCCCCCTACAGGAACCCAGAAGAGACCATCTGTTCGCTGCCACCATGGGTCTGACCAAGCGTCCTCTCTCACTGCAAGAGATTAAAGTAAAGCCTCCCACAGTCCTTTCTCCAGATACACAAAATGACTGGGCTGAGGTTCAAGGGCTCAGTTCCAGTCCCTTTTGGCAAGAATAAGGCAGGGTTCCACTCCTCCCAAAGGGTGTGAAGGATAAGAATTCCAGGAAGGAGATGAAAGGGGACCTTGCAGATATGGAGCCATTATGTAAAGACTGACAGCCTGCTGAAATACTACTACCAAGTCATATTACTCCAGGAACCTCGGAGAGGCTGGGCCTTAGGTGCAGAAGTGGGAGCAGGGAGAGGTGCCCTTAAAACAGCTCACATGGGGAAGCAGATGTGGCTCAAGTGATTAGTCTCCCATCTACCATATAGTAGGTCCAGGGTTTGGTTCCCGAGAGCTGGCCCGAGCAGGAGTGCTGGCCTGTGCAGGAGAGCTGGCGCAGCCAGATGATGCAACAAATAGAGACACAGAAGAGAGACAATGAGAGATGCAGCAGACCAGGAAGCTCCAGGGAGCTCAGATGGCACAAGAGATTGAGCAGTCTCTCTCCACTCCGGAAGGTCCCAGGATCGGTTCCCGGTTCTGCCTAAAGAGAAGACAAGCAGATGCAGAAGAATGCCCCGAGAACAGACAGCGAGTGCAAAGTAACGAGGGGGGGAGGGAATAAATCAATAAATAAATCTTTTAAAAAAAGCTCACATGTGGGGCTGTTGCTACTCATTGGAAGACGTTGCACATACCACAAAAACAGGACTCAAAATGCCCTTGTCCATTGTGATATTCATTACAGCACTCTTTGTAACAGCCAAAAAATTGAGAGCAATCTGAATGTCTGGCAGTAGGTGATTAACATTATAGTCATGGTCCAGAATGTTATACCACCATTCAGAGCTTTCTATGCATATTAAATAACCCTGGAAGATGTTTATAATACTGAGTTTTAAAAAGCAATGTCTACTTTATTCTTTACACTTTGCTGTTTTCTCCATAGTTGTTGTTTTTTTTTTAAGATTTATTTTTTTAATTTATTTCTCTCCCCTCCACCGTGCCCCCCCCCCACCCCCATTGTTTGCGCTCACTGTCACTCTTTGTGTCTGCTCACTGTGTGCTCTCTGTGTCTGCTCTTCTTTTTAGGAGGCACCAGGAACCAAATCAGGGACCTCCCATGTGGGAGGGAGGTGTCCAGTCGCTTGAGCCACATCTGCTCCCTGCTTGTTGTGTCTCTCTTTGTGTCTCCTTGTTGCATCATCTTGTTGCATCAGCTTGCCACACCAGCCTCTCGCATTAGCTCGCTGTCTTGCTCATCTACTTTAGGAGGCACCGGGAACTGAACTCCGGACCTCCCTTGTGGTAGCGGGCACCCGACTGCTTGAGCCACATCTGCTTCCTTCCCCATAGTTTTGACAATGAGGGTACATTAATTGTAAAACAAAAGAAGTTTCATTAGATTTAAAAATATATATTATTTCCAAGTGTATCTTTGTCAGCCATTATATTTGTTTTTTAAATTGAACCAAGGAGCAGTATGGTCATATTCGTATGCGTATGTCTTTTTCAAATAATTATTTTTTAATAATACTCATAAAAAGCAAAAGACAAGAAAAGTCATCCGGATCCTACCATTTAGAAATAACAATTGCCAGTACTCACTGAACATTGTTCTAGCCTTCTTTCTGTGCAGATCTGAACATAGAACAATAAATGAATTCATACTTATACTTTTAAAAGAATGGAAATAAAATTCCATAGGCACTATGATTTTAATAAAACAAATCAAATTCAATGTTACTTGAATTAAACCAAAGAAAAAAAGAAGCTGAAAAGAAACTGAGGGACTTTAACTTCAGATAAACTCCAGATAAGTATTTCTTCATTGTAATGTATTAATTCCCTTAAGATGAATCCAGAAATAAGAAGAAAAGATAGTGAAATGTGTTAAGTTTGCAGTTAGTGAGGTAGTAGTATTTTTTAACCCAAGTTTCAAATTATCTACTTCTACTGACTGCCTTGAAGAGGCAAGCATGCTTTGATTTCTTCCCAGAAACCTTCCTCCCCAAATATCCATTATGTTATTACTTTTACTTTGTTAAGGTTTTGAAACTTACATTCTTTTCAAAAACCATGATTTTCCCTGTTGTTTGCTCTTGTTCCTGTGTTTACTTAGCCACAATGCAATCAGTCTGCTTTACTGTGGTTTGCCCATTCCTCAATTCATTGTTTTGATTTCATCCCTGACTTGACAGGAGTTCATCAATATTTTTTTGAAGAGCAACTCATGGATGCTGTACTTTTATATGTTTAAGAGTATCAGTCTGTCGTCTTTCTACTTAAAGGACTCACTGGGTAGCTACAAAATTATCAGGTTGTACTTCCTCTCCTTCTGTAGCCCCTGATCCATTGTCTTCTGGTAATAAATGCTCTTGTGGAGACAGCTGATATCAAGCTAAGTTCTTCCCATTGTACAGCATTGTTTCCCACCCAGATACCTATGCTAGTTTCTTGGCCGCTAATACAAATACCATACAATGAGTTGGCTTATCAAAAGGAATTTATTGGCTCATGGTTTCAGAGGCTAGAAGGCTGGCTTCCTCCCAGGGTCTGTATCTTCTGGCTGATCAGAAATCTTTGGGGTCCCTTGGCTTTTCCATCACATGGCAATGCACATCGTGGCATCTTCTCCTTTTTCTTCCAGATTCCGTTGACTTCCAGATGCTTGCATGTCCTATGGCTTCTCCTTCTGTGTCCAATTTCCTTTGCTTATAAGGACTTCAGCCATATTGGGACTGAGGCCCACCTGCATTCACTTTGGGCACAACTTAACCATTAACATCTTCAAAGATCCTATTACACGTGGGTTCACATATACAGGACCAGGGGTTGGGACCTGAACAGGCCTTTTGTGGGGGACATGATTCAACCTGAACAATACCCTAGGGATTTTCTCTATCCTTTGAGGTTCTAGAACTTCACTATGTTATGTTTTGGTGTTGATTGTTCTAAATCAGTTTTTTCTAGGACATAGCAGTCCTTTCAATCTGTAGGCTCCAGTCTTTCTGTTCCATTTGCTTTGTCCTTTTCTTCAGAAACACTTATATGCATGTTGGATCTTATTTGTCTTCCATAACTGTTATCTCTTTTGTGGCATTTATATCCATTTTCTTTTCCATTTTGAGATTTCTTAAAAACTTTTCCATTGTGTCTCTGACTTTATTTTTAACAGTTGTATATTTATTTGTTCATTGCCTATTTGCCAAGTTACTTTGACTTCCATTTGTACTTTGCAAAAACCTCTTCTTAGAAACTTTAAATCTTTTCTTTAAGCTCCTTACCATTTTTTTGGACATCAGGCTGAAGGTAATTTTGAGACCCTGGAAGACACTTTGAAATTACATAAGATTTTTGTTTTGTTTTGTTTTGAGGTACCAGGGCCAGGGATTGAACCTGGGACCTCATATGTGGCAAGCCAGTGCTCAACCGCTTGAGCCACATCCACTCCCTACATAGGTTCTTTTTTTTGTTGTTTAAAACAAAAAACCACCCCATCTCCTCATTTGCTGTTTTGTGTCCATTAGCTGGGCAATTCTCTGTGTCTGTTTCCTGCCCTCTCTTTTCATCCTTCTCCTCCTGTCTTCACCGGGATTTGATCCTGGGGACCTCCGATGTGGGAGAGAGGCATTCTGCCTCCTGCGCCACCTCAGTTCCTCGTTTTTCAGCACATCTTGTCTTGGCTCTCCCCCGTGTGTCACTCTTGTTACATCATCATCTTGCTGCGCAGCTCAGCAGGTCCTGGCATGCCTGCGCACAGGGCCTGGGGGCTCGCCCACGCGCGGGGCCTGGCGGCATGCACGCCGTCTGTATTTTTCTTTTATTTTACTGGGAGGTCCCGGGGATCGAACCCAGGTCCCTCCATATGGCAGACGGATGCTCAACCATGTGAGCCACATCCGTCTCCCCATAGGTTCTTAATCTACCTTTTGCTTGTGTTATTTTCCCCTTCTCTCCCTCCCTCCCACTCTCCCACCCTCCTTCCCTCCCTTCCTCCCTTCCTTCCTTCCTTCCTTCCTTCCTTCCTTCCTTCCTTCCTTCCTTCCTTCCTTCCTTTTTATTTTATTTTTGTAGTTGTCACATCTAAGGATATCCCCTATTGGTTCTTTTTTGGTAACTTCTTATGTTTAAGTGGAGCCAACTACCTAATGAAGAATAGTTTCAGAAGGATGGAAGAGGGTATAGGTGTCAAGTTGGGGCCATCTAAGGCTTCTGCTGAATCTTATTGTCTTGAACAGACTCATCAAATCATCTCTTTCCTTTACGAAGGAGGCACCTCCACCATATTTTTGGTGTCTCTCGTTCACCTCTTGGTACTCTTCTGGGACAAGGAGACTTAATATAGGCACTAGAAATAGCGTTTCCATATAATTCTCCTTTGAACAATGTTTCTGTTCATCCTTCTCAATATTGTGGTGCTAATCAAAGACCTCTGGATGCCTCTAAGGATGGTAAGGCTTGATTTTGAGGCACTTCCTTATCCTGTTGAAAGTCCAAGGTGCAGTATGTGCTGGCTGGCTACATATGCTTCCTCTTTCTGGGGCAGATTTCACAGTATTTTGCAGAGATGTTTCATGTTTTGTGGTTTTGAGCTGTGGTAGTTTTCTTGTGTCATCGAAGTTGATGCTATTTAATTTGTACTTCATTTGTTGTTTTTTTCAGTGGAGTTTGAGTGAAGACAGTGAAGTAAAAATGTCACTAGCACTATAACTAGAAGCCTAGATTTACATTTTAGACAGGTGACTACTACTGGCAGTGAGGAAAGTACAGTATGATGGAAAGAGTTTTGGTCCTGGAGTCACAAAACCTGAGTTCAGGTTGTGACTCTGCCTATGTATCTTTTGGCAAATAAGTTCTCTTCTTGGAGCTTCTGTTTTCTTATACATGAAATGACTGAATGAGACAGTGATTTCACCCAAAGCTTCTAATACTAGAGTTTCCAGGTCTTCCTCAGGATCAGAGCAGGACTTATTTAACTGTGGTTGTTTCTTCTATAAATAGAGATTCACATGCTCTGCTCGGCAATATATCTGATATTTTTAAGAGCTTTCCATTTTACTGAGCACTTTTACAGTTAACAACATATCCACATTAGAATATGTTCATTGTGACCAGGTAAAGCCCTTTCTTCAGAAAGCCAAATAGGGACATAAAGAAAACTCAGAAATAGGCCTTCTTTTATTAACCAAAATCAGTTTGGCCAATTCACCTTTGCCTCTACAAAAATTGTACTAGGGACCAAAAACTTGGTGTATTAGTCAGCCAAAGGGTGCTGATACAAAATACCAGAAATCAGTTGGTCTTTATAAAGGGTATTTATTTGGGGTAGAAGCTTACAGTTACTGGGCCATAAAGCATAAGTTTCTTCCCTCACCAAAGTCTGTTGCTACGTGTTGGAGCAAGGCAGCTGCCGATGTTTGCCAGGGTTCAGGCTTCTTGGGTTCCTCTCTTCCAGGGACTCTGTTTCTCTCCGGGCTTAGCTCCTCTGTTTCTTCCACAAGGTCAACTGTAGACTATGAGGCTCTCTAGGCTTTGCCTCTCTCCACAAGGCCAGCTGTGAACTCTCAGGTGAATGGCTTGTCTCTATCCCGGGGCCTTCTCTCCTTCCTCACCTGAACTCCAACATCAAAACTGCTCCAACTCTGTTCTTTGCCATGCCTTTTATATTTGATTCCCCACCCACCAAGGGGTGGGGCTCAATGCCCTACTGACGTGGCCCAGTTAACACCCTAATCATAACTTAATCATGCCCAGATTAGCAGACCAGTTTACATGCATAATCCAATATCTATTTTTGGAATTCATAGTTACATCAAACTTCCAAACTGCTACACTTGGGTTATGAGCTAATTAATTTTCTAAAATGCAGTCTCATAGATGAATAATGTGAATGTCCAGAAGAAAGGTTACTGAGTCAGTCTTTCAGATTATCTCCTGGTAACACCAAGTTCCAAGAAAGAGTTCTTAGTCATTTGTGGGATGTTCCAGAGAGCCCTTAGGATAAGAAAAATTGCAGCTCTCTGCGTGTTGCACTTTAAGATGATGTGGTTCTACCTCTATTGGTTTGGTAAAATGGTCATGGTTAAGTAGAATTACTTCCTCAAGGCTGAGGCAAAGCTTAAATGGCTAGTTTCTGTAGTGGAGGGACTCATAGGCTTTTTAAAATCATTTTTGCTTTTTTAAAAAAATGTTTTAATTTTAAAAAATGCATTGACTGTCAAATGGTTTTCACAGTGGTGCCAAGGCAATTCAATGGGGGAAAGATAGTCTTCCACAAATGGTGCTAGGACATGGATGTCCACATCTTCATACAAAAATTATCTCAAAATGGATCAAAGACTAAAATATAAGAGCTAAAACTATAAAACTCTTAGAAGAAAAGATAGGAGTAAATGATCTTGGGTTAGGCAAAGCCTTCTTGGATATGACAGTAAAAGCACAAGCAGCCATACTTTAGGAAGAGTAAAGGTCCTGAATATCCTATTGAGAATCATTCCAACCCTAAGCAGCTTCTCCTCTGTACTCACTTATTAGGAATGGGAACTGTGACAGTTTTTTACTTAAAGTCCATTTTATCTTATAGTAGTATAGCTATCCCAGCTCTCTTTTGGTTACTATTTGCATGCTATATTGTTTTCCACCCTTTCACTTTCAACCTATTCATGTCTTTGAATGTAAGACACACAGTTGGGTCATGCTTTTTATCCATTCTGCCAATCTCTGCCTTTTGACTGGAGACTTTAATCCATTTACATTTAAAGTAACTACTAATAATGCAGGACTTTCTTCTGTCATTTTTTACTATTTGGTCTTTGTAAGTCGTATATCTTTTTGTCCCTCAATTATGATAATAAATAAGATAAAATGAATGGGAATAGTTGCAGAGAAAAGAGCACCCACCCTGCATCTTCTAAACTTCTTCCCTTGGTTGATATATGGTAAGAGACCATCAGTGACTAATTTCCCATCATGTGGCATATCCCTGCCTACCTGTCCCACAGCTCGCTCTCAGAGAGTCAGGTGAATGGCCCAAAGGGGCCTTGAGAGAATACAAAGAAGTTCATCAAGCATGAGAGGATGGGTGACAGCATGCCACTGTCTTTGAGTAACTTCTGGAGAAGGAGAGGAAGGTGAGTCTCAGAAAAGATGCTCCCTTTGACAGACAGAGATTCTTTACAGTAAGCCAATCAGATTAATCCTGCTTGCACCTATAGAAGAGCTCCTGAATAACAATGCCTCCAAATCACGAGACCAAAGATGGATCCTATGGTTCTAAAGCCCCAGATGTCACTGAAACCAAAGTCAATCACTCAGTGAAACCTCAGGGTCAGATGTTCCCAAATCTTGTACCAATCATAGCTGGATATTGGAAAGCTATGTAAAAGCACAATTACCTCTGGACTTCCAACCACACCCATTGATTGAGTCTTGGTAAAAGACTTTGAAGGTGAAAAATTTGCCTGAAAGACCTCCATGAGTGAAAAGTAGAGGAAGACTGAGGGGGAAGGATGTGCAGATATGCAGTAAATAGGGCCATAGTCAGTAGCTCCACCTAGACCCACCACTCCCTTATGCTGATTTAGGTAACACCTGAGCTACAAGACTCTATGTTTGGGGGAGCCATTTGTGCATGTGCTTCCTGAGACTGGAGGGCTCATATTTTTAAGACAGTCTCACCAGGTATAAAATTCTTGGCAATTATTTTCTTTCAGCTCTTTAAATATTTCATCCCACTGCCTTCTTACCTCCATGGTTTCTGATAAGAAATTGGCACTTAATCTTTTTGGTCTCCCTTGTACATGTTGTTTTCCTCTTGGATCTTTCAGAACTCTCTGCTTGTCCTTGGCATTTGACAGTTTGACAACAATGTGTTTGGGCATGGTTCTCTTCGTGTTTATCCTGTTTGGGGTTTGTTGGGCTTCTTGAATGTGCATATTCATGTCTTTCATTACATTTGGGAAGTTGTCTGCCATTACATTTTTTAATATTCCTTCTGCACCTTTCTCTCTTTCTTCTCCTTCTGGGACTTCCATAAT
>JAQZBX010060661.1:0-17263 GCA_029593785.1 Cabassous unicinctus
GGCCTGCCCTCACAAGGAGGCCCCGGGAAGCGAACCCGGGGCCTCCCATATGGTAAACGGGAGCTCTATCGATTGAGCCACACCCGCTTCCCTGTAATAATTTTCTAAGCAGCACAATGTTTATTCTACCAAAGATGCCCATCCACGTGGCATCTTTGTGCAAATTGGGAAAAAGTGCTCCTTCCTCAAGATGGCTAACTTCCATTTGTTGAAAAACATCTTAATATACAGATTTTTTGTTAGAAAAAGAAACTTGACTGCCATTGGCTGGACATTTTTCCTTATTAAGATGTAAATCTGTAATGTCTTATGGGAAGACACCCTTAGATAACGGTGCTTTCTTGATGTCACAGCACTGCTGTGGGGTGGCCTTGTCTACAATCAGCAATATGCAAACTCTTTCAAATGTATATATTAGAGAAACTACATATTTTTGACCAATGTATTTCACTTGATATCAATTTAGTAGCTACGGAACAGGTATACATATTATTTTGGAAGTAATGTTATCTTGTTTGCTAACAAATATTATTTGGAACTATCTCAAGGATTTTTCAACTTAGTTAATTGAACTATAGCCATTATACTCATCTAATTCTCAGTTATCTCTGTTGTAGTGTATTTTTAGTTTGTGGGGGTGGTGGTGGTGAGGGACAGGCAAAGTGGTTGACTTCAGGTATCAGATGATGGGGATTAAGGCAGGATTGCAGAGCCCAGGCTTTTGCCTAGTCTGACAAGTTAGATTATCTCTTAATTTTTTTTTTTTGGCTTAAAAGGGCATTTTAACCTGCTAAAGTCTATATTATGCTATAGGTGGCCTTGGAATAAACATTCAAATAAGGAACACTTAAGGATACCCAAGGGGAAATGATATATAATAGCTAATTAATCAATCCACACCCATACCCCGAAACCAGATTTTCTCAGTTTCCACCCAAGTCTAGGGCTATACTGTCAGAAAATCTGTGAAAGATTCTAAGATGTCCTACTTACGTCGAGACTCTCCCTGTTCCAAACTCTTTTATATACTATGGAATGACTACTTTTCTTTAATCACTGTTTTATCATGTTATCATCATTGCTCAAGAGTCTTTATTAAATCTTTGGAAATCAAGGCCATCCCTCAACTTGCCCTTCTCTGTAATTAAAAAAATGTATTTATATACACGTGCTTGCATGCTCTCACACACACATACCCACACTCAGACATACATATATATTTTCCTGATAAGACCTTTGGAAGACTAACAAAAATTGACTTGCTCACAAATGATTTGCTCATTATTTCCTTTCTCTCCCTGCTATATCCCAAGTCTACCCTTATCTCTAATAATCCTTTCAATTTTCTTTCAAAACCCTCTTAAATAAATCTTTCCTGTTTGATAATTCTACATGTGGCATTCTATGAACTTATGCTACAACATTTACAGTTGCTTACAGGCTCTTAGTGTGTGTTTGTGCATGTGTGTTTTAGATATTGTGGTCAGGAACTACGATCCCTTTGTGGTCAGGAACTATGTGTTCTATACCCCATACTGCTCCCCAACCCAAACAGGCACACATACACATAACCTTAAAGGACTGCTCTATGGCATGCTGGTGACTTCTTGACAACCTGAGGCTCAGTTTTTCATACTCCTTTGCCTTAGAATCCTTTGCTCAAACAAAACTGCACCTGGAAAAATGTTAACATAAATTTTGGTTGAATTTGGAAGTCCTACAGATTTGCCCTCTGGACTACTACTGATCTCTATTTTCATCACTATAGCAGCCTGTGAATTTGAAAATTACTGAAATCTAAAAGAAAAAGAAGAAAAATGGGCCATTTGGCATCACATATTAAACTAATAGCTAAATCATGATTAAAATTTCACCACTTACAGCTCTCCGCCAGATGATTTCTACCCACTCACTGGCATTTCTGAATGGATCTGCACGCATGACAGGAATGTGAGAACTGGCTAGTTAAGGTGGGCAAGGTTGCCTAAGGTCCTTGGGTTGAGGCTGCCATTTTTTTTCCCTTCCTTTTTCTTCCCTCATTTCCCCCCAGATGGACTTGGGCATTCCAGCAATGACCAAGTGTTGCAACCAGCTGGATGTCTGCTATGACACTTGTGGTGCCCACAAATATCGCTGTGATGCAAAATTCCGATGGTGTCTCCACTCCATCTGCTCTGACCTGAAAAGGAGCCTGGGCTTTGTCTCCAACGTGGAAGGTAGGTTTATTAAGGGCATTTACTTGTGAGCAGAGAGTTTTGCTCCTGTAGGAGCACGTAGGGCTGTGGCTAGAGCCCCTTACTTAAGGAAAGCATCCAAGCCCAATGAACTTTCTATAAAGAAAGTACACCATGATCAGTGCAAGAAAGAGTGAAGGAAGATTCTGGGTACTGCTTCCCTCCAGTTCTTGCTGTCCTGCCCAGAAGCTGCTGGCACTATTCCTGATGGAAAGGGCCACATTAAAGCCTTCCCAGAGAAATAAAAATCTATCCTTTAAGACCAGAGAGCTGCCCAATTGGCATTAGATATCCATTCCACTGTTACATAGTTTGCCACATCAGAATTTATTTTGTATAAGACCACTGGTTTGTTTCAAGCCCTTTCCCCCTTTTCTCAGTCAGGGTAAGAATGAAAACAAACAAACAAAAAATGATCATTTTGCTTGGAAAGGTCTCTCTCTATATATTTGAGGTTAATTATTTTTAAATAATTAGCTACCCAATTTCTAGCACTTATTCTATTATTTTTTTTCCTAATTCACTTTAGGAAAAGTTTTAATCCCTCAGCTTCTGAAGCCAGAACATTACATTAGTTTTTTTTATATTTTTAGACAGTAAAAGAATGAAATTCAAGCTGGCCCCATACCATAGTCAGCAGTAGAAAATCTTGGATCTTGTTCTTAGACCAATGTCTACAGTGTGGTCCTAAAGTAAATGTGTAAGGGCTTGAAAATATAAATAAGTAATCAGGCCCTGTAAAGGGGATTATCACTCTATCTAGTGCCTGCTGCTAACCTAGGGTCAGGTCAAGTTACGTCTTCCAAGCAGTGTCCTATTGATTCTTTCTCCTAAATATCTCTTTGATAGACCCACTTGCCTGGTTACTGCAAATTAACCCAGTCTCTGGGTCCCATCCAATCTCTTCTCCCCATAGGGACCAGATATTTTTTTATACTACACAAATCTGATCATCTCCACCCTCTGCTTAAAGCTCTTAAATAGATTCCTCTCCCTTATGGATGAAATCCAAACCCCCTACTATGACATACAAGACCCTGCCTTATTCAGCCTTGGCTAACCTTTCCAGCATCTTCTTGGTTACTCCGAATTCATCTCCTGATTTTTCCCATTTCAAACTACTTGGGTTGATGGCCCCTACCTTTCTGCCCCTTCAGTTTCCTCTGCTTGGAACACTTTGATCATTCTTTTGTTGTTGTTAGTGTGGAGACAGCTTTATTGAGATATGATTCTCCTACTATACAGTTTACCCATTTAAAGTATACAATAGAATGTTTTTTAATATGGCCACAGAGATGTGAATCAACACCATAATCCATTTTAGAACATTTTTGTCATTCCCAAAAGTAACCCATATGAATTAGTAGTTACTCTCCATCCTCCCCCCACCCAACTCTAGGCAACCACTCATCTACTTTCTGTCTACGGATATGCCTAGTCTGTACATTTCGTGTTAATGGAATTATATGATGTGTGGTGTTTTGTGACTGACTCCTTTCACTTAGCATAATGTTACTCATACTACTTGGGGTAATCCTGTATATTAACCTTTATGCATCTCATCATCTCTTCCAAGTAGCCTGTGATTCACTGGTTGATACTGTGTTCAATACCATCTGGACCTTGGGCTGCCGACCCTTTATGAATAGTCAACGGGCAGCTTGCATCTGCGTAGGAGAGGAGAAAGAAGAGTTATGAGGAAGAGGTGATTCCTTCCTGTGTTTGAGTGACACCACGGCTGTTGTCTTGGAGACAGCAGTGTGGCCAATATATCTCATCCTTTCTTCCAACCGTTTGGATACTCCAGAGCAGGAGAAAGGAAACATTGTTATACAGCTGACAAGTGAGTCACATGCTTTGAGAATCGGAAAAAAGATGTGGAGTGATTTGAATGCTACTCTTCACTTTAAGACTGGTCTCCCCAGCCAAGACACATCCACCTGGAAATTCAGTTCTGAAGTTAAAGACTAAAATACAAGCAAACCCTGGGATTCCTGGACTTGATAATTATATTCACAAGTGAAAATTGGGGGGAGTCCCACCATTTGGGAAGCAATGACTTTCCTCTCTCCCATGTGTCAGTTGCCAGTAAGCATTTCACAGTTAATAGAGTGTATTTTTCAGAAAACCTGAAAAGAGATGAGTAGATTCCATTATCACCGTTACGCTTCCATTTCACTTAGAAGAGAACAGAACATGACCTCGTAAGTTCCACCAATGATAACAATTATTCCCACTGGTGCTGAAGAGATAAAACAGGTGGGTACGGTCAGAGGCTTACCTGATGAAAGCCAGTGGAGGCGAAGGTCATAGGGAATGAAGTCTCTGAGGTTTCATTTGTTTCTCTCCAGTGACCTATCCTTCCTGGTATTCCCAGTTACTAAGTGGTAGAGTCATGCTAAGATCTGAGAAGGAGGTGGTGAGGGCAACCAACAGAGATAGCTAGGAAAAGTCCCTGAAACCTGAGGAGAGTGAGAGACAAATGGCCATTTCCTAAATTGCGGTTCTCAACACTGACTTCAGATTAGAATCACCTGAGAAACTTTACAAACGCAATAAAACAATCTTTGGGGAGGTGCCTCCATCTTGGTGCTGTAGAAACCCTCCCCAGGTGATTCTGATGCACCACGACCAACCAGGAGGTCGATCAGGGGTCGGCAAACTACGGCAGGTGGGCCAAATCTAGCCCAAAGCCTGTTTTTGTAGAGTTTTATTGGAGTATGGCCATGCTCATTCATTTACATATTGTCTCTGGCTGCGTTTATGCTTCAACAGCTGAGTTGAATGTTGTAATGAAGACTGTACAGCTGGCAAAGCCTAAAATAGTGACCATTTGGCCCTTTATAGAAAAAGTTTGCTGACCCCTGATCTAGATAATTTTCTCTTCTTCCTTACTTTTGTTAATTCAGTGGTTCTATTAAGAATTGTGGATTGTAGCCATTTTTAAAAAGAAAAAAAAAACCCACATTTTTCTGATCTTATGTAAAGCCCAACATTAATTTGCATATTAAGAAATTGAATTTAACAGCAGATAATATTTATCGCTGAAGTTTATGATATTTATTTCAATAAACTTTGTTAAGCACCTTCAAAATAGAGTGTGGTATAATTTTAAAAATCTTTTTCTATTGTCTTACCAGCCTGAAGGCATAGAATGCCAAATAACAGGGCATATGGTACCAAATTTTAATTTGGTTTACAGTTCATTGAACCACTTAAATGCATGGTAATGAATTTATTAACATTCACTAAATGCAACTTTTTCACTTAACAATGTAAAAACATCAGAAGAAAATATTGAAAGGAGAAAAACAGTATTTTTTAAATTACACACTGTCCTATTGATAAATTTTCAAATCCCCTGTAACTGTTCTGTATTTGAATAGAAATTTCAGCATATAATTATTTACATATTTAAGGAGTCATTGGGAATTTTAGTCATAACTTCAAGCAACGATTCAAATTTTTTTTTTGTTATTTCTAATTTGAAATCGTTTATACCCAACTTCTTAGCGGTCCTCTTTCACCAGAAACCCGGTGTTTTATTGTAGGAAAAAACTGGGGAAGATCGGGTGAGGGCCCCCAGGCCAGACGCTCAGAAGTGCTTAGACCTTTACTGAGGGGACCAGAATCCAGAGTGAATGGCTCTGTAAGGATGTTGACTGACGTTCCTTGAGGGTGTGGGGAGACATTTTAAAAGAGGAGAGCAGCCCAGGGGAGGGAGGCTGAGCAGCGCTAGGCCTCCCAGTCGATGAGGATGGGGCCGCCGCTTAGCAGCTGGCTCTGCGCGCCCGCAGCCGCCTCGCCTTCTCCCGCCTCGCGGCGCATTCGCCGGTGGCAGCCTTGGGCGCAGCGGGAACGCTCATCCAGCATCCCGCAGACCAGAACCCGGCAGTGCAGAAACACTTCCTGAAAAGAGGATACTTTTAATTAATAAAAACAATGATAACACCTGCCACTTACTGGGCCCTTACTATTAGCCATGCACTATTCTAAATGTTTCAAAATTTAAGCTTAATGACAACCCTTTGAGGTAGCTGCTATTATTCCCATTTTACAGATGAGGAAACTGAGACTTAATAAAGGCCAAATAGCCAAAAAAGAGAGAGAGAGGGAGGAAAGTGGCAAAATTGGAATCCCCTCCACCCTCCCACAGATGACTCCCTCCTCTGTTTGCTTCTTGTCTGTTTTTTCTTTAGGAGGCAACCAGAAGGGAACCCTGGACCTCGCATGAGGGAGGTGGGTGCTCAACTGCTTGAGCCACATGGCTCCCAGCAAAATTGGAATTTGAGTCACATGGATGATTTTAAACCCACATTTCTACCTTAATATCCTCCTTCTTCCCATCAAGGTTTGGGCACGACACTGGCTCTCTGGCACCTCTGCTGTAAACAGCAGGTCCTTTCTCTAAGTAACTGCCAAAGTTTACTGTCTCTTTGAGGAGGGAGATCAGGATTAGCCATCATTTTTAGCAGTTGTTCTGGGACAATGATGTAGCTGGAAAGGACGTTAATATACTTAACTGCAGTGTGGAAGAGAATGTTGGCCTCTTAAAATTTTTGTTGGTTTAAATATTTTGACAGTTATACTAAAAAACAAGAATAAACCCTTCACCTGAACACGTTAGCCTTTTCTCTTTAGCCTCTTATAACCTCTATTCATGTGTATGCATGGTTCTTTTTATCCTGAAGCAGATTCCATATTTGTGAAGAATTACTGAGTTTAATTCTATGATTTAACAGTTTTTCCTATCTGCTGTATTCATATTCATTTTAATGACTGCTTATTATTGCATTAAATATATATGCTGGAGCCCTGTTTGTCTGGGGGGCATTTCTTTTCTCCTTCCCTTTATAACAATGTTGCTATCAACACTTCCCTCATTGTCTTTTGTTTTTTGGTTTTTTTTTTAAGAAACCATCAAAATTGGAATTTTTAGATAAAAGAATATAATGATTTTATGGTTAATATTATATATAATCAGACAACTTTCTAGAAAGTATATCAATTTATCCTGCCACTATATACTTCTTCCCATAACCTTGCAAGCATTGCAATTTATAGTTTCTACAAATTTAATATTATATAATGGCATCTTATAATTGTTTTAATTGGCATTTTAAGAACTATTTTCATTGATCACTTTACTATTTGTCTTTTCTATGAATTTTCTGTCCTCATCCTTTGCCCTGTGCCCATCACAGGCTTGTTCAAACATACCTGCCAACAAATTTGAAGCAGCACAGTTATTTTTGGAGAGGAGGCAGATAATTGTGACATTCGTGAAGGTGTTAAACTTCTAGATGGCTGGCTTTCCAGTATTTTTCATCGAGGTAATGCAGATCCTAACCTTGGACTGTTAGAATGTCCACGTATTGAGGAACCAGGAAGGAAGGCTCAGGTCTGGGGGTTTAAGGTCAAGGTATTCAGCTCACCTTGTGGTCTTTGCCCACAAACTTGAAGACTGGGACCTGGAAGTGCTTTGCGAGGTGATCCCGTGACGTGTACTGCTTTACCGAGTCATCAGAAACACAGCTGAAAGTAGGACAGAGCAAGCATAAGGCTTGATGGATTAAACAGAGACGGAAAAACAATCCAGTCCAACACATTTGGCCCAAGGAGAAGAAGCTGGGTGGAGGAGGCTGGGATGCACTCAAGCTTTTTGAGAATGAAGGAAAAATGAAATTCCCTCCCTGTAATGGCATTTCAGACTCAGCCCTGATTGTTTACAGTGTCTGTTCTGTTACTGGCTTGTACCCATCAACTGGGCAGAGGGACTTTCTGTTAAGTTAATGTATTTAAATATGAGCAAAAGCAACATTTATTTAAAAGATAAGTCCCTATTTTCATTTGTAATATATTGTCGAAATTCTGCCATCTCATAATATTATTGTTTTGAGAAGGCTTTTCTTTAAGTAAATTCAATAAATATTTATTGAATTTTAGCCTCTGGAGGGGATACAGAGGTGAGCCAAGCCCCATTCTTGCCATCAAAGAACTGCATAAATATCTAAATTTCTTAGAGAATAACTGCTTCTCTTGGGGACAAGTCATTAAATTGTTTAAATTCTTCTTTTCCTGAATTTAAGTTGTAACTTGATAGGGGTTGGCGGTTTTACTCTCAGACCTACTGGTTAAAGAGAAACTCTTGGGTTCACCTCAGGATTAGCTGGAGAAAGAAGCTTTTCTGCATCTTCATTCTGGTGCCAAGGTTTTAGAAATTTATGAACCTTTCCTCTTTAAAGGCCAAGCACACATTCATATTATCTTTTCCACTCTGAATTCTAAAAAACCTTTTTTATTTTTCCAGGTATAGTTTCCCTTGTATGGAAACCTGATTATTCCTCTCAGGCCAAGGAAGGAAGTGGGAATCAGCTCTAAGAGCCTATAAGCCTGGATACTTGTTCCATGTGCTCACAGGTGGCTTTCTATTAAGTAAAAGTACTTAAAAATAAGCCTTCTTGACTTTTATTACTACCAGGACTTTATTCCACTGAAATGAAGAGGATCTAAACAGATAACACGGTTACTGTTATTTCTCATATTTATTTACCTGTTTTCATTTTCCCGAGGTAAAATTAAATTTATATCATCTTCTGATTATGTTCATAATAAATATCTACTGCAAACCTAATCCGTGCAAGACACTCTGCTAGGTGCCACAGAAGATATAAAAATGGCTATTATGGTCTATGACCTCAGGAACTTATACTCCAGTATCTATAATAATAATAGTAACCACTTGATATTAAAATGGCACTTTTCATTTAAATTCCTTGGCATTTTCACTTCATCTTTACCAAAAAATACTATTATCATTTTTTAAAAAAAGAGGAACAAGGCAGAAAGAGTTATTACAGGGTAACACATCACAGAATAGAACCCAGGAAAAATTCTGACTCTTGATTTGATGCTTGCTGTAGTTAGACAATGCTATTTCAACTCCAAGTTCATGTGCTATTAGGAAGTAAAAATGGTATAGGATGGACCAAAGTAACTGATTATCCAAAAGTCATTCAATATTTGATTTGGAATGCAGTGTGTTTCTTTTTCTGGAGATTAACACTTCTAATTATATTTTGTTTAGGCTAGTATTAAATTATTTTGCATTTTCAGAACATATTCTAACTGAAAGTAGAGGGAAGGGATTCAAATTTAAATATCTGGGGGAAATCAGCTAGATTTAGATTTAAATTTAAGCTGAGGTCAATGCATGAATAGAAAAAATACTAAATTTATAAATATAAGCTAAACTATATTATATTTACTTTAGAACTTTGGACTAGCTTCAAATTATTATTATTATAAATACTCATTCAATAATTTATTAGGCAAATATTCACTGAACTCTTACTACACGCTAGGCATTGAGGAAGAAGGAAAAAGAAGGAAGGTTTCTAGTTCTGATTTATAAGGAGTAAGGGAAGGCATCATAGAGGAAATAAACCATACTAAATCATGAGGGACCAATAAGAATCAGACAGGAAAAGAAGTCAGGAGGGCGAAAGACACGAGAGAGGGTTTGGGGATTCCGGTAATTCTATTTGGCAGGAGAATGGAAGAAGCAGAACCTGGAGAAGGCCGAGGTCAGAGGGTGAAGAGTCTAGGGAGAGTTTGAATTTTATCATGGGGGACTGACTCATCCGTCCCCCTTGCCTATGCTTTTTAAGCACCTCACGTTCTTTTGCTTTATGTGTCCTCTGAACTGGAAAACTAAATAGTGCAACTTGATTAAACTGTTTAAAATAAAAATAATTTTTAAGTGAGGGTCTGAATAACAGATACAGAAATTTCACAAGCTTTATTGAGATTGCAGGTTATCTCAGTAAATGAGATGATTATACATATGTTCTTGCAAAACTAAATATGAAGGGCAGGAGAAAACTTTTGGGGTGATGGAAATAGTTCATCATCTTGATTGTAGTTTCATGGGTGTATACTGCCAAAACTTTTGAAATTGTACATTTTAAATATATATAATTTATTGTGTGCAAATAGTATTCCAATGAAGCTGCAAATGTCTTTTAAAGGAACCAAAACCCACCCCCACAAAAAACAAACCCATACCGAAGTTTACTTAGCATTGAGTATGTTACTTAAAGTCACTGAAAAAAAATAAAAAACAACACTTCTACTTTTATTTTTAAACTTTCCGAGGATCACATTAAAATGGCAAGAAAGCCAAAGGGTACAGATGCCTATGAGACATATTACTGGCCATCAAAGCAGCTCAGAATGATACATTTTCATATGAAGAAACTGAACTGAGGAGGCTGCAGGGCTATGAAGCTACAAGCACCCCTGCTTAAAATTGAACTCCCGTTAAATTTACCAACCAAAGGAAATAAAGAGCTATTAAAAGGTTTTCAGCTGGGATGAAACAAGAACATATTTTCCTTTTGAATAGATTGCCCATGAGCTGTGTGGAGCTGAGATTTGAGAGTTGGATTTCCGAGGTTGTGTTACGAGGCTATTTAACTGTCCAGGCAAAAGACAATAAGGACCGGAAGGAAGGCTATCGAGGGGGTGAGGCTGGGGCTGTGCTATTTTTTTAAAAGTTCCTCCGTTGATTCTGTTGTGCATCAGGGCTGAAAATCCCCCTGCAAGAGACAGACAGCTGCAGGCACGGATTGCCTGTGGCGAGACCTGGAGAAGTAAAGCCAAGTGGAGCCTTCCAGGAGCCTGCTAGGCCACTAGCACAAGGCAAGAAGCCGAGGCACACTTGTGGCAGCCTTTCTAGACCATTGCCCCCCTTTTAGGCTGCCATTCTCCACCCTACCTGAGACTATGACCCATCTGACATTTACAACGAGGAAGGAATTGATGAGATACTACCACGAATTTCAGGTTTGAGTGTAATTTTCCTGGCAATTTAAACAATGGGTGTCCTAGGCTTCCCTAAAGTTCCCATTCCAAGGACGGTTAGGACATTTCATGGAAGTCTCTTCTGTATAAAACAAGCAAACGAAAACCAACTTCACTCAATCTTTATCTCCCTAAAATCTACCAAATATTTCTTCTCCCTCCTTCATTACCAAACTTCTTAAAAGAGGAGTTGACACTTGCTGCCTCCACTTCCTCAGCCCCCCGAATAAGGATCTGAGCCCACCTGGCATTGTGCTCTACCCTTTCTCTGAGCAGCTTAATCAATCCTATAGTTTCAACTATAAAGAGGCAATTCTCCATTCTTTCTCCTCCCGACCCTGTTCCTGAGACTGAGAGGCTTTCTCCGCTGCCCTCTGAATTGCTCTTCTGTGTGTCCTGCAGGTGTTTTAAATTCAACATTATTATTTCAAATCATCAAGTCCCATACTTTTACCTCACATCTGCTTTTCCATCTTTGTCCTTTTGTCTTGGTTAATGACATCTAGTTGTCACCCAAGCTATGTGCCTTGCAGTCATTTCTCACTCCTCACCCCCTCCCCAGTTTCTATCTCCAGAATGCCAATACATGGATTCTGAACTAATGAAGAGCTTGGCAGAGTGCAGTTTCAGTAAATGACTGAGAAAGTCGGTGAACCCAGCAGTTGCATGGGGACAGGGCATAAAGACAGAGCTGAAGAAGCATAGTTACCCATCCTGAATAAGGTAGTACTTGAGGATCTCGTCGATCTTGGACGTGGGGGTGGCAAAGCAGCTCTCCACCAGGCTCTCGAGGCCATTCACGTGCACCAGGGGCTCAATGCCAAAGTAGAGGGAGTCATGAAGCTTGAGGGTGGGCAAAGCCTCCCGGTAAGGCTCTTCAAACTCATTGTCCTTGAAGATCTCCAGCGCGAAGGGGAAGATTCCATGGTTGCGGCTCCTGATTTCTAGTGGGGTGCTGCGAAGGTTGGGAACGTAGCCCTCCGAGATGGTGTACAGGCGGGGAAACTCGCAGGCCACTGGGATCAGCAGTTTGCTGGTTCGGATGATGAGGTCGCCGCTGCTTCCTGGGGTCTGCTTGGGTAGTCCCGTCACAAGATTGCTCGCCACAATCTTGTCATTCACTACCTGAGCCAGGCCAGGATGAGAGGAGCAAAGAGATTTTATTTTCATTTGCTCAGAAGGACTTTTTTTCCCCTCTTACCTTAATATTCTCCAAACTTCTGTTTACATCAAAACACATTAGAGCAGTGGTCCTTAGCCTTTTTTGTTCCACGGATTCCATTGCCAGTCAGGTGAAAACCACGGACCCCTTACTAAGTCCCCACTATACTGTGTATTATTTAATAAATACATCACACCTGCACCAACACGTCCCCACATGAATAATGTTTTTTCTGAATTTCAATTCAAGCTCATGGACCCCTGGTTAAGAACCCCAGCATTAGAGGTTTGATTGTCTAAGCAATCTGAAGCTTTGTTTCATGGCTTTTCCTTTTGTTAGCAACACACTCTGACTGTTAAAGAGTTTAATACACAACTTCATGGTCAACCCACATATTATTTTGAAGTATTATTCATAAAGTCCAACCTACGCAGAATTAGCTCTGATATTTTAGAAAAGAACAGCTTCCACATATCATTTCTTCAGGAATCCTAGAGCTGGCGATCATGTTGCACATGACCTTGTCCTGCACATGCACAAGTGTCCACATGCACAACTGCAGCCATCACATTTACACAGATGATTTTCAATTCTTTATTGCCAGCCTCACCCACCCTCCTGTGCATCAGAAAGTGATGCCAACTTATTATGGGGACATTTCCATTTGGTGTCCCACATATACAATAAAACAACTTGTCTAAAGTGGGACTACCTGCTCCTCAAACATCTCTTCTCAACTCTAATTAGCTCTCTGTTTTTCACTTAGTAGGATTCAATAACTAAATATCTGTTTAATCAAATGATTAGAATCAAATGGCCACTGAACTGATCTTTTGCAGCCCAGTTCTGGTTTCTTTGGCCATCTTGTACACTCAGGACTTCATCAACACAGTCCCTGCTTAACCCCATTTCTGTGGGATAAGGCCCAAACTTCTCACCTTAGCATATGAGGTAGACCTTTGGAAACATAATCTACTCCCCAACTACTTTTCCAGTTTCACATTCCAATATGAATTCCCTGCCAGTCAGGCTGAGCTGCCCATGCACACAGCATAGCTGTAAGCATTCCCATTTCTGAGACATTGCTCACTTGTTTCCCGTCTGAAATGCCCTTTTTTTCCCCCTCGCCACCTGTGAAAACCATGCTTACCTTCAAGCCCAATTCAGGTCCCACTTTAAGAATTCTTGACTACTCCAGTTTTTGCCCTTTTAGTGGACTCCTACAGCATCTGTCATCTGTGTTACTGTCTGTCCCTTACTTGTATGTGTGTTGTCATCTTACTACTACTGTGTAATTTCCTAAAAGGAGAGAATCTTATTTCACAGATGGCACATACTCTTCAGCACAGGCTGTGCACGTTTTTGGATGAAAGTATAACCTTTTACTGCAACCTGGTTCAATACTTGAACACACCTGCAATATCATAAATACCATCTCTTTTAGTCACTGTTCTTCAAGTAAAATAATTTTTCAGAGGGGAAACAACCAGCCTTCTGGTAATGCTGGCACCAATGTACTCAAGCAAATGTTTGCACATTTTAGAGAGACTGGGCTAGTAGGAGCTGGAAAAAGCAGACTTCTTCTCAACTCCTTGTCTTCACAGCACCAGGACCATGGCAGATGCCTACTAGCACGTGTGTTAAATGAATGGCATAAGTTGTGTTGAACTCAATTCTTTTACGTGGAAATATTTCATCTAAGGCACAAGCCACACCACCCACTGCCAACTACCTCCCATTCCCCGAGTGTCCTCCAGGAGGAACCTACATCCACCACCGTGCCACATGTCTTGAGGGAGAAGAAGAGGTTGACATGGGTGCCATTGGACATGCCTCGGCAGGACGTGTTGGTCAGGAAGAGCTCCAGCCCGCCAACCAGGTCCCTAGGGATGCTCACTTCAATGGCATTCGACTTGCACAACACAGGGACTGCAGCAAAAGGGGGACACTGTTAGAACTGGGAAACCTGGATTGGGAGAAAGGGTAAGGGAGGCTTTCAAGAGTAATGCTATTACCCTCATGAAACCTATGCTTTTTGTTTTATCCTCAGGGAAATCTATGGGGTTCAAAACAATTTAATGAATAAAACCAGAACTTCCGACTCCCAAGATTGTGGGCATAAAATGCTCCTCTAATATATTGTTTCTGAATTAGGAAATAATATTGTGTTCAACTTCCAACTCAAAAGACATTATTTCAAAGCTGTGGCTAGAATAACTCCATGAACTGAAACACCTAAAGGATTTACTTTTTTTCACAAACACAATTTATTGTCAGTACAGAAAAAATACTGCTTTGATATAGGCTTAAACTGCATAACAATACTGCTTTGAATTTACAGTTAAGTATCTCCCACAAAACAGAAGTAATAAAAGCAATGCTAGTGCACTTGGGGAGGGCTTCCAAATTGTGCTTGCTCAGTAAACTGTAAATGTAGATGATAAATTCTGCTTTAACTTAATATAAAAAAGATTGCTTTTCCTTTGTGTTTCTGAATTTACTTCTTCAGACTCTGCAAAACCCTAAAAGGAATACTTATGGGTACTGTCGGGGTCCAATATGTGAGGAAATAGCATAACAATGGTATAGTATAAGGAAATCAAAGATAGGGGTTCATTAAATCATTTGATTAAACATATGTATTAGTATGTTGGCCATCAAGAGCTAGAGTCCCAGAAAATAGTTCTCAGAGGATTGTTGATAACTTATTGTAGAGAGAAGAATCAGTTTCTTAGAGCTCTCAATTTAGTTTCCCAGCCTAATTATCTGTTAGAAAAGATAAGACATCAGTTATAGAATTGCGTTGATGTCTTATACTTACATAGTGAGTGTTAGTTTTACAACTAATAATAGAAGTTACAGGAAAAAAAGCAAGGGTAAAAAGCAAGGGAAATAAGCTTTTTGGCAATTTTTTTTCCTTAAAGATCTTCCCTTTTGAATGATTCCAGAGTAATGATTCAGGGATTCATATTGCTCAAAGAGCTAGTGTTCTCAAAGGTGAGAATCTTGACACACTTGGTGAGGAAGGGGAGGAGGAAGCTGAAATGGGAGCAGGAGCTGGGCCCATCCATGTACTACCTTGGCAAGTGTGGCTGTCCTCAGACAACACCAGTCCCCGGGGACATTCACACTGATAGCCCCTCTCGGTTGTCAGGCAAGAATGGCTGCAGCCACCATTGTGGTTATGGCATCCTTCAATGTCTGCAGTAGAAACCAAAACAAAAGTGAATCATCTTGCAACCCTCTTTCCCAAGAATCCTGGTTCTTAGGATGGCACTTTGCATCAGGGCTTTACAGCACTTAACTCATCTTAGTGTCCCTGGGGCCCAGCCCATAGACTAAGGCAAGCCCTCAAAAAAGATTTATTCCATGTTATGGCTACAAAGAGCAATCTTAACAACATCTAAGCTCTACCCACCAATAGTTTATCTATTTTCTTTCTAGAGGAACAACAACAACAACAACAACAAAAACAATCCACTTAGAAGAAGACTTTTTGCTGAAATTTGGTATAACTCAGTTCTAGTGATACTTTAAAAAAATTATTTTGAAAGAATTTAAATTGTAGAGGACAGTTGCAAAAATAATTCAAAACTCATACAGAGAACTCCAGCATTCCCCTCATGCAGATACCCAGATCCACTAAGTTTTAACACTCTGCCATATTTGCCATATCATTCTTTCCATCCATCCCTCCATCTATCCATCTGTCCATTTATCTATCATGTAAACATGTGAGAATAGGCTGTATTCATCATGCTCCTTGAACACTTAATATTTCCATGTATATCTAGTGTCTTAGTTTGCCAAAGGTTGCCAATGCAAAATACCAGAAATGGGTTGTCATTTATAGTGGAAATTTATTAGGGTGAAATCTTACAGTTACATGGCTGTGAAAATGTTCAAATCAAGGCATCATCAGAGATATTGTCTCACCACAGGTTGGCTGTTGGCAATCCTGGACTCCTGCCACATGGCAAGGAAAAATGGCAGGCAGTCTCTGCCTTCTATTCCAGGTTCACTTTCTCCTTGAGCTCAGCGGTGGGCAATCAGGCATATGGCTGGTCTCTGAGCCTTCGGGACCCTCTCTCTCTCTCTTAGCCTCTAGGCTGCAGGTGATCCTGGAGTCCTCTCTCACATGGCAGGGTAAAATGGCAGTTCTCTTTCTCTCTGTGTCTCTGCATGTTTCTCCCGTTTATATAGGACTCCAGCAAGAGGGCTGAGACCCTCCTTGGGTCAAGCCTCACTGAAGTGCTCCAATCAAAGGCCCCCAACTGAATTCAATCCAATCAAAGGGTTCTACACTTACAAGAATGGATCAACTCCAAGAATATGATCTTTTCTAGGATTCACACAAAGCTTCAAACTGTCACATCGAGCAATACTTCTTGTTTAAATTTTTCCCCAGAGAGCTGATATACAGATGTTTATTATATTTAAGATGTAATTTGGACTTCCGGGAAGATAATGGACGAGTAAGACACAGGAATATCTTCTCCAGAAAAATAGCTAGAGGACAGACTGAAACAGCCCTGAAAAAGATCTTCTAGGGTTTAGGACATCAGGTGAAGACTGGACACTGCCCAGAGGAGAGAGGGACAAAGGAGGGAAATCAGGACAACCAAACTGTGAGTTGAAACCAGCGGCTGCTGCTGCCAGCACCCTCCCCCACATTAAAGACACTTTAGGGGAAGCGGGTGTGGCTCAGTGGATAGAGCCCCCGTTTACCATATGGGAGGCCCGGGTTCGTGTCCCGAGGCCTCCTTGTGAGGGCACGCCGGCCTGAGCGGTGAGGTGGGCTAATGCAGCAACCTCATGGCAGGAAGCGGGTGTGGCGCAATGGATAGAGCACCCATTTACCATATGAGAGGCCCCGGGTTCGCTTCCCGGCGCCTCCTTGTGAGGGCAGGCCGGCTGGCGCGGCGCCATGGGCTGATGCGGCAAGACCTCACAGCAAGGGGGAGATAAGCAGACACAGAGAAGACACGCAGCGAATGGACAC
>JAQZBX010060662.1:0-17258 GCA_029593785.1 Cabassous unicinctus
AATAAAATAATACAGTAGAATGGGAGCTGAGTACAGGGAATCAATAAATATTTGTCAAGTTGAATAGAATTTTGAGTAAAAATTGCTTCTCTGTGAATCCTGGTGCCAGGTGACTGTGCCAGAGACAGCTAGATATCTGTGAAAATGTTTCACTATTGTAGTTAAGAGTGTTCTAATGCAGTACATTACAAATGGAGGTGTAAATTTGAATAAACTGGTGCTAAAATATCAAATATGGTTTATGAGTTCTGGGGTGGAGCCTAGAATTCTGCATTTCTAACAACCTCCCAGATGATGCCAATGATGTTAACATATTGCTCACAGGTTGAGTATAAAAGCATGAGGGAAGGTCAAGAAAAGATGAGAAAGGAATCTGATTCCATGAATGAAGAAGAGGAGATGCACTGCCATGTCAACCTGGGTCATTTTTTAGAGTCTGTCACATCAAGAAGAATAAACCTCTTATATGTTAAATAACTGTATCATTGGGTCTCTCTTTTATAGAAAGCAACTACTACTGTAATATAATATATCACTCAAACATATATGACACCACTCGCCTCTTTATATAATAATACTATATTCCTAAAAGGATACTTGGATTTCTATTATTATATGTCACATACAAAGTATGAAATTTCTTCCTGAAAATTTTGTATATTTTCCACCAATGATAAAGTTTTATTGATTTAATAACATATATCATTGGAATTAGAAGCTCATCATAGAAGATATAGAAGGAGAAAATATTGGAAATTCCTGCTTCCTACATGAAAGAACTTCAAATAAGGGATTTATCTTCAGATACAAAGGACAGATTGGACGGAATCTGTTAATGTCTAGAGATGGACTTCCTTGAATGACCTAGCTCATTTTTACCAAACAAAAAATGGCCTGGAACATAAATCAGAACACGAGTTTACTAATTTGCTGGGAAAATACAATTGCAGAATAGGCCTAAATATGTACATATTACTAATCTATTGCTGTATAATAAATTATCACAAATTTAGCAGCTTGAAACACTTTTTACATTATCTTACAGTTTCTATGGGTCAGGCATGTGGGCATAACTAACTCCATGAAGTTCTGGGTGCTTTGGTAACGTGTCTCAAGGCTTCAATCAAGGCATCAGCCAGAGCTGTGATCACATCTCAAGGTTTACTTGGAGAAGGATGTGCTCTCAAACTCATGTGGTTGCTGGCAGAATTTGGTTCATTGCAAGTTGTTGGACTGATGGGCTTAGTTGTTGCTGGGTGTTGGCTAGAGGCTGCCCTCAGTGCTTTACTATGTGGACATCTCCACTGGGATATTCACAGCCTGGAAGTTTGCTTCATCAAAGCCAAAATAAGATAGTCTATGAGCAAGACAGAAATTACAATCTTATGTAACATAGTCATAGGAATGACAATCCTTGCATTTACCTGTTCTATTGTTAGTAGGAAAACATGTATCTCACTCACACTCAAGAGAAGGGCATGACACAGGTATGAATACCATGGGAAGGAATAATTTCAAACATTTTAGAGTCTCTTCATGCTCACCCTAGTCAGCATATGACTTTTCATGAGAAGTTCTCATAAAATGAAAATTGTCATAAGAAGTTTTCTATGCTTAGGATAGAATCATTAATAGATGATCTCACAACATTTCAGAGATTATTGGGGCCTACGTAATCATAATTGACTAGGCTAGAGAGTTTGTCTCATGCTTCATTTTCAATTTTCTATATGCCTGAACTGTTTCATTATGTAAATGCTTTTTTACTATAGTTTATTTTATTTTCTAAAGTACAACATATTTTCCTTAATTTTTAATATTAAATAGAATTATTTATTTTATCTGCAAAAAAACTCATTAATCCCAATTGTAATGAGCATGATTTATAATATGTTACCAATATATCTATGTAAACATAAAAATGTTATAAGTGCAATTATAGTACATATAGAAATGTAAAACTAAAATAAATTTTCAAACATTACTGCAACACTACTGTTAATATTTAAATTAGCAATATAATTTAGCATGACTATTAATGTGATTATATTATAGTAAAGTTGACACATATGAATATGTGTCAATGTTGTTTTGAGTTTGGCACATCAATGTTAGTACCAATATTCTCTTTTGAAACTGATGTAAACCATTATCATGCACCCAAAATTTATTTGATATCCACTTGATACAAATGCTTTTCTCACTGTGTGGTTTGAAATTGTATGTGCTCTAGAAAAGGATGTTCTTTAAAGTTAATTCATTCCTGTGCATCACCGCCATGTGTTTTGCCATGTAGCAGAGGATGAAAGGATCACTGGCAGCCAGTTTTGGGAAGAAAGCATTGCTTAGATGAAACCTTGATTTGGGCATTTTTTTCAACCTCAAAACCTTGGCTAATAATTTACCATTGTTAAAAGCGAAATCATTTTGTGGTATCTGCTTGTAGCAGCCTAACAAACTAAAACGCTCAAAAAGTTTTTGCCTGCTTACTTCTTATATTCCCAATACAGTGTAGCATTGGTATTGTAGCCATATTAGCAACATTCTCTGACAATGAAATTATTGACAAATATTGCTAAATCTAGATGTAAGTTGGGCATCAGATGACCCAGAATGTGCTTATATTTGTTTTTATCACCAAAAAGAAAACACTAATAAAGCATTTTTATAGAAATCAATAGACCCATAGTTAGAATCTGTTATTTATTCTTCAAATTTTAAAAATTCTACCATGATAATCACCATAATCACTTAATGAGATTCTGCTATTTTTCTATCACTCTACAAATGACTTGGGAAATATTCCTACATAAAAATAGACAAAATTACTTTCTTGGATTTTACATTCCAGTGGGACAGACTAACAAGGAATATTTATGTAAATAAAAAGTATGTTAGAAGATGATAAATTAAATTTAAAAAAAGTAAAGTAACATAAGGGGATTCAGAGATCTATGAGGATGCTGTAATAAACATGGTGATCTGTGAGACTGTAATGTGGGGAGACTTATTTCAGTGTCTAAAGGAGATGAAGCTATTAGCCTAAATCATTCCTGGAAGAGTATTTTAAGCAGAAGAAACTACTGGAGCATGATCTTTAAGGTTTAAACCAGCCCAGTGTGGTCAAGGAAGAGCAAAAATCCACTGTGGCTAGAGACAAGAGAACAAGGGTATGTGAAGCAAAGAGGCCAATGAAACAATAGATGGTAAAATCATTGTAAAGATTTTGACTTTTATTCTGAATGAAAGGGAGCCACTGCAGAGTTTTGTGAGAAAGAGTGGCCTGATTTTATAAAAGTTTTATATGGAGCCTGTGGCTGCTGTGTTTAGAATAGATTAAGCAAGGAAAGAAGCAAGAAGAGTTGTAAGAATCTATTATTGCAATCAAAGTAAAAGTTGATGGCAGCTTAGATAGGAATGGTAGGGGAATTAACTAAAAAATATATCGGATTCTGGATATAGATTAAAGGCCAATTTGTTTTCTATGTTAGATGTGAAATGTGATATCACCATTATTTTTTTTCTCCAATGTTTCCAGTATGGGCAAATGGAAGGATGAATTTGAATAAAGAAGGCTGCATATAGAGCACAATTAGAATACAAACAATGAGTTGTTAATTGTGAAAATTCATATTCGAGATATAGAGTAAGATATAATATCAAGAATTCTAATCATTCTCCAAATCAAGTGAAAGTTCTGGGCGGATACATAAATTGAGTGTCAGTAACATAAGGATGATATTTAAAGTCACAAAATTCTTGACTTGAGTTTGATAATTTTAATATAACAATTGGAGTGGAATTGCTTCTCTGGACTTTGATTTCATAAACGCATGAATCTCATCTAATCTTGATTAATGAGGCATAAAAGCATTCCTGATCATCAAAGCACTTCCAGAAATGTTTATTCCTGGATGAGTTTCATAAAATATCATCTTCTTTCCACTACCATTTCTCCTTTCCACATTTCTCTTTCTCCAATCCACAAAATTCACTTTGCTCTATACATCAATGCTAAAATATATCAAAAGGTAGTAAAGGCAAACCTGTGGCAAGTAAGGATGATTGTTGATATTTTAAGTAACAATACAGGAAAAATTTGCCACTTTATCAATAGAAATTTGTTTGAGATATTTTCCAATCAAGAATATGAGATTTATGTAAATCTTCCAAAATATTTTATAACTTTATTTCAAATTCAAAAAGTAAAACAGCAGGCAAAAAGCCACTTAAGTTCTGGAAGCATTACATAAAAAAAATTATGTCCAGGCACTTTTATCCATCAAATCCTAAAACCAAACTCAATTGTTCCTCCAGGCTTTAGAAAAATATAAACAGAGGAGCACAAATTACTTAAATGACATAATCAAGCTCTTCTTATTAATGAATGAAATAAAGAAGAGAAAAAATGCTTAATCAGATTCATATCTCATAAATCTAAACTTCATATTATTATTTTTTTACCTTTGGCATTAATATATTACCTTCTTTCCTTTGCAAAAAATATATTACAATATTGTTGTTAATTATAGTCAATCAATTACATTAGTTACATTTTTTCCCCCAGAAACACCATTCTTAACACCTTGTAGTGGAACATTCCTATATTTATCTTATTAACCCAATCCTTATCTACCACCCAAATCACTATTGTACATTTCCTATATTATGCATCAGCTGTCCTCCAACAACTATTAACCTCCCTAAAATTCCAAACTTTTATTAGCAGGGTTTGAAGATCCATCAGTGGTATTATTCCTAGAGAGTCATGCTCATACAAAGCTTCCAAAGTGGCATTAGATGGCTTTATTCCTCATATTCTGGAGTTCAGTCCTCAGATCCTCAGGAAACAATCTTCATCATTTTGTTTCTCAGAGATGAACTTTTATTTCACACTCCTTCATGGTCTGGTTGTTAATGCCAAAACTCATTAGCTAACAATACCTGAACCAAAATGTAAATCCAATGAGCTCTCATAAAAAATACAAAGCTAAAATATAAAATACTTATCCTGGCTATTGGGCAATAACTTTCTATCCAGGGAGGTTTGTCTCTATAGGAGTCCCAATTATCCTATGAAGTTTTCCAGTTAATGGTAGAATTGACTAAGCAATATTGGCTATGACCTCAAGTAACTTTAGCACAAAACTTCCCTCCTAACATAGAAGTGTACCTGTCAGGCAGACTGTCCTGCGTTTTATATGAAACAATCAGAGAACTGTGTCCCTGCATAAATATTGTGTCCAATATCTAGTGAAAAATTTTTCCTCCTTGACTTACTCTGCTTTGTGATCACTTCCCTTATCTTCTTTTTAGGATGTAGTATAGTGGTATATTTTTGTACTCTAAAGTCTTTTTCTTTTTTGTCAACTGTTGTATGTGTCATTATATAATATTTCTTCCATGAAATGTCAATTTTTATCATACAAATCTCAAAATATTATTAAATTGTTACTGATTCACCAACCAAAATCTGTGGACAGTCACCAATGACAAATTATCAAGATGATGAACAAAATATATTAAAGTACATTGAGAAATATTATGACTTAATTAAATAAACAGGTTTATTTTAAGCAGAATTGTCCTTATTAAAAATTATGAGTTTTCTCATTATACAATTTCAAAAGGAAGATGAAGGGGCATATTACACACACGACAAAAAGTGATCAAGTTTTAATTAGGGGCTTATTTATCTGATATTTATGGCTCTTTGAGCTCATAGGTTTCTGGGAGTGACTTGGAGCTGAATTTGAGCTAGACAATATGATCCAGATTCAATATTGTCAGAACTGAATTGTTAACAAAATCGATCAGTCATCAATCAGGAGAAATTATTAGAATTGGATAAGGAACATGGAGAAGAATAACCTAAAAGAGAAATGCACAAAAAGGGAAGTAAAGTTCTAGATATAGTAGGATCTGTTTGAGACGCTTCAATTCATAGCATAGGAAAGAGGAGAATGTTTTTGGGCTCCCAATCTTGTGGAACTTGGTATACTGTTATCTTTGTAATTCTATCTCAAAATTAACTGGGATTCTGTGCTCTGTACTCATTTTGCCTACTTCCCCAACAATCTTACTGAGAGAGGGTTATATTATTTACAACAGGATGAACATATTTCTCTTCTTTATCAATCAATTTTATTAAAACTCAGAATATACATGTGGAGTCTTCCTTTCTGCTGCCTCTACTCATATTTTCTTGCACAACAATTTTTTCATGGCATTTTTAATTGCTGCATTTATCAAAGTGTGAATCAGGGGGTTGAGAAAGGGTGTTACAATAATGTAAAATATGGGCTCCACCTTGTCCACAGGAATAATGGTTGGAGGATGAGTGTATATGAATATACAGGGAAGTAAAGTTAAGATGACCATGATAATGTGGGAGGTACAGGTGGAGAAGGCTTTCTTTCTTCCTTCTGCACACTGGTTACTCAGAGAATGTAAGATTAAAATATAGGAGATTATCAGGATTATGAAACTCACCATGCATATGGCCCCAGTGTTAAAGACTTTGAGTATATTTATGAAATAAGTATCCATGCAGGCAAGTTTCAACAGTGGTTACATGTCACAGAGATAAGGTTCAATAATATTAAGGCCACAGATGGCTAATTTCAAAGCCAAGATAATCTGTGCTGAAGATTGGATACAAGATCCCACACAGGCCAGTTTCACCAGTGTACCACAGACATGTATACTCATGAAGGTTGTGTATCTCAGTGGTTTACAAATAGCCACATAGTGATCCAATGACATGAGGATGAGAAACAAAATTTCCATGTATATAAAGAAGGGAATTGCAACGATCTGGACCATGCATTCATTATAAGAGGTAATTTTCTTCTCTGTCAGTGTTTCTATAATCAACTTGGGTGCCATGGATGTGGAGGTACAGATATCGGCAAAGAATAAGTAGAAAAGGAAGAAGTACATGGGTCTCCCAAGCATCCAACTGTATTTGATGGTCTTCACAATAAGTAAATTTGCCAGCAGAATTGCCAAGTAGAGAAACAACAAGACCACAAACACTACTTCCTCCTTAAGAACATCCTGAATTAACCCAAGCAGAATGAACTCTTTCACAGTGCTATTCATGCCCATGATTAGTGTAAATAAAGATAGGATGCAGCTGTGAAACACTTCATCTGCAACAACAACAAAAAAGAGAGATGTGATTTGACAAGAACAACCTACATGGACTCTTTATGTCCCCAACTTTTGGTTCATGTTAGTCATCATTTTACCTTCAGTATAAGTCAGGATAGTGATTGTGAAATGATGGCATTATAAAGGGAAGTTACCATGAATGTGAAATCTTCTATTTTGCATGATATTGAGTTTCACTTCTAACTGATCCATCCTGGTGTTCCACTTCTTACATCTCTATAACCTGAATTATGTCTTTACTCACATATGATTCCGCTTAATCTATCTGCCACAGATTTTGTTTTCTTTCAATATCTTTTCTATTTAAACAAAATTGTAAAAATGTAGAGATGAATTTCCACAAACAGATATATCCCTTTATTTTAATCTATTTCTTATACATATAGATGCATATCTATATAAATGCAACCATCCCATATTTTATATATGCATATTAATTTTCATTTTATTTGCTAAAACCCTTTTTGCATGTAACTAAAGAAAATCAATACCACAATTATTTTAGCAGTTGTAAATTAATATGCAAACATTTCATACAATCATTTTATCATTATTCTTTTAACATATTTTCAAATTTTCACTTACAAATATTCTGAAATTAATCTCTCTTTTATATTATTTACTTTATTTTTTAAAATTTCATCAAAATAAATTTCCACGGGATTACTGAGACAAAATATATGAATAATTGCATAATAATTAAAAACTATTGACAATTACCCTTCTAATTTGCTTTTATCAATATTTATTAGAAATATTTTAATTATATGAATTAACATATTTCCATAATAAACATCAAAATTTACAGTAGGCCACAAGATGGAAAATAAATGTGTCCTTTCTAAATTCACAATTTCTTAATCACATTCTACAGTTCTACTGCCAGTTGCCAACATCATGTTCCAGAATTTTGCTATCATTTAGATATATGTATAAATTGCATTATTATTTTTAATTGTTGCTAAAATTAAAAGAATATAGTAGAGATTTCTATTAAAATTCAAATTTGCAACATTAGTCCCTTTCTTTTTTTGTATAATTAAAATGATCATATTCAATTTTTTGTACTGATGATAGTATAGTATATTTGCCTGTTTTTATTTCTAATATTTTGCCAGTTTTGTATTATGCATATTTTTGTCAGTTATTTTTTATATCATAGATTTGAAACCTTACCTCCCTGACTTTTTCTATTTTTATACAATCAAATGACCATGACAAAATTTCCCTTTGCTGGTTAGATTACAATTCAGGAAGTTAAAAGCTTCATTCTTTCCTGTATATGTTGTATGTTTTAACATTAATCTTAAATCATCTGGACTATATTTTAGTATGAGATTTGACATACTCTGCTTTTTTTAAATTATAATAATTTTTTTATTTTTTAAATATACTTAAATTACATAAATGTTAAACAAAAAATATAGGGATTCCCATATGCCCCACTGCCCATCCCTCCCACACCCTCCCACATAAACATCCTTCATAACTGTGGCACATTCATTGCAATTGAAAAACACATCCTGGGGCTTTGCAATTGAGAACGTACCATAGTTCACATTGTAGTCTATACTCTCTCCCACACAGGACTTGGTAATCATCTTGAATGAAACTGCAATGATAGATATAGTCCATTTTATATCTCCCTTTTTAATTAACCTCCAATCTATCAATGAATCAATAATACCACCAACTCAGATATCATGGATATACTACAAACTTAATCACATCTGCAGTAGGTATAGTGAAAAGCTGTTCTCACCTGCCTTACACTTGAATTGGAGGGATGAAAAACCTCGAGTAAAATCAGTAATTGAATGGAATTACATTTGGCTATGTGAGATAATAGGAAATTAATTGCTTTGCAAAAGTAGAGAGATTTTTAGAGATATAATTGCATGGACAGAAAAAAATGAAAAATAAGAAGTGGAATTATTATGGTTTTAAATGTGAGAACTGAAGCTTACAAGTAGATTTCTTGGAACTCAGGTACACAATAAGATTAAAGTGTGCTTTCCTGATGAAAACTTTTCAAAATCAGTAATTCAAATTGTCCATTTACTCTAATAAAGCTACATAATCTGTACAAATAAGAAGCTTATTTTCCAGTTCTGCTAAAAGAAATGGTAGATCAGTTTAATCACATTAGTTTTTATTATAACTAAAATCTTTATCAATCATTTTTGATAAATATAAAAGAGAAAATGAATTAATTATAACTTCATTTCAATGTATATTTTACATTGCTATTGGAGGAAAAACAAAAACAGTGTGTCCGAGGCCGTGGAGAGAGTCACACTAAGGTAAGAAAAATGAGGAAAAGATTTTAAGGAGGGAAGAAGCATACATTATTTCAATTAATATAGATATTATATCCATTAAAATTACATGATGATTAAATCAGAATTTTCAGAGATAAGTTTGTAGGCACATAATGGACAGTCATGAAAGCCATGTCATACAAAACTATTTAGACTTGCTTTAAATAAGCAAAGGGGAGATTTAAGGATATGAAGATAGGAAAGCAGCACTTGAACAACTTGGATGCCTTGGCTCAAACTGTCACCTCAGGGTTTTATTTCTGAGCTCAGCCATGAGTCCATGAGAATTCCTGGACTCTCCAACCTCTACAAATTTGGGGGCTTCCCAGTATTAGAGAGTGCCATTTTCTCTTCTTTAAAATCCTTAAGTTTTACTAGTTGAAATTTTAACCAGTTTAAATTATATCTGGCCTCAAAGTCTGTAACTAGTTTCAGTCTATTCTTTCTTCCCAAATAAAATTCTATTCTATCTACTGCAAGCCTAATTAAATATGTGTTGATTTGAACAACAAAATCTTAATTTATATATATACTTGTACATGTGAATTTATCATTTAGACAGGTTTTCATTTTTGTTATTTCATTTAGTATACTTGTTTTCCTGTGACATACCTGTGGCCATATGTCATGTCCTCTATAACATACAGGCAGTTGCACCTAATACAGTAAGGGTAGAACTAGGACAGAAGTTCACTAGCTTGCCACTCCAACTAGCATTGAAACCACATGCTATAGAAAACATCAAATCTCATCCATCCATGTAATTTGTACCAAAAAATGAGATTTCGAGGGGCAGCACATAAGAATGCCAACTGACATTGAATGTTCCAATCCTTATCTCAATATCAATTTTGGTAAACTTCATGGTGGGACAAATATCAAAGCAGATAACTAGATATATAAAGAATAATTGTGAAGGAAGGAAAGGGCAGGGAATCAATAAAGTCTGAGAAGGAGAGAGTCGAGTGATGTCAACAGTCACCAGGCAAGGTAAGAGAGTCAAGGAATTGGACACAGAAAAACATACAGAGGGAAGGTGGAAAAGAGTGTCAGTGAGTGTCTTTTGTCTAAGAATTCATCACAGGGTTCTGGTTCTTACCTCCTGACGCTCTGCACTATCACTTACCTCCCAAACAAGAGAAGGCATGTGATTGTGGGTCATGAAAACAGCCACCAGGGGTCTTGATAGCCCAAGACAACAGACAAGAATTGTAGCTTTATCTTAGACTCTGTCCCTGAAACATTGCTACTAACCTTAAACTCCTCAAATGAGGGGACTTGTAAGAATAGAAACTTCTGAAAGGCTGTCCTCAAAATGCTGGTGTAGCTACTCTCTCCTGCTGTGAATAAAGAGGCTTTGTAAAAGCTCTGAAGCACTGCAATCCTTCATTTTGGAAATATTCTCCAGGAGAACCATCTTTTTTTAATGAGGCAAACTGATTAAGGTGCCTGTCAGATCAGTCCTCTGTAAATAATGTGAAGAAAATACTTCAAATTGATTGAAAAACTTACCTCTAAGAGCAAATAAATGACATCCAATAAAGTGTATGTTTCATATCTGAAACATTAATTTACTTAGAAGTTGACTCTTTTGAAGCCTAGATAAATCATACAAAATAAACCACATGGAGATTGATTTATGCTTTGTATCACAGAAGTTTAAGAGGAATGGGAAGTACAGGGGGAGAAGAGACTCTTGCTGTTGTCTGATCTCACAAGGTTCTTTCTGAAGCAGTGTGTTAGACACAAGACCAGTCTCCATGGGATGGGAGAGGCTGTTGTGGAAAACAGAGGAAATTTCTCAGTATGTTCCTGATAACTCTTTCATGGAAGAAGGTATGCCATCTGTGAGAGAAATTCCTCAGAGGCCAGCTGTTTTTCCAGGTTTTCTTTTAGAGAAACATGGGTTAAATGTTTGCAATTTATAGTAATTCCCACAAAAGTTTTCAATGCCTAAGGCAAGCTTTCAGACTTCACATCTCCAAGGAAATCCATACTCCCCACCCAGTCCCAAAGAGCTAACCACTAAGAGAGTCAGAGGGCAAAAGCAAACTATGAGGACAATTATTTAAACTGAATCTAACTTTGAATTGTGGGTGCAGAAAGACCATTCCTTTTACTTTATGATTTGCTATCTCTTCTAGAATTAGGGTTGTTTTTGAAACCACATAAATATGGATATAGTTGAAATGTGTGTAGTAGACAGGAAACCTGGCTCCACAACTTACCAGCTGTGAATTAGGAATTTTCTTAATCTTAATTTCAATTTCCTCTCTTGTAAAATGTAACTAGCAATACTAATAACTTATTTATTGTAACACCATTAATAATAAATTCTACCATTTCTAATCCCAGCTATGCTCTTTAAACAATGTAGAAAGAGGTAAATTCTTTTTTCAAAGGTAAAATAATTATTAAATATTTTTCTTCTGTAATTTCTTTTTATTTTAAATATATGTCTAAGAGTATATACTATTCCAATCACAGGGTTAAAAGATAGATTTTTGCCTTTGAATGTAGTTGCAAGCAATTAAACATTGAACAGATTACATTACACAATTAATTTCCTATCTTGAAAGCCATATTACCACTTAGAATTCTTATCCAAGAATTACCTGCTTGGCAATCCATACAAGCTATGAACCTTTAATGAGGATAAAGGGAATGGTTGGGGTGAGAGTTTTAGAGAGAAATGGGAGAAAAAATGGAGATGGCAGAAGGGCATGAATAGATTGTACCATTTCTTGCACTTTTACTGAAGGGCCTACTGGCAACCAGCAGACCAAAATCTCACAGAGAAACATCTTGGAGAAAATTATATATCAAACATATGCCTTTTATTTTAAAAATGAATGCAAGAATATTGGGAAGGCTATTATTAAGCCTCTTAAAATGTGTGTCCTCATCTTTCTCATCAGTTAAATGGGAATAAAAAGGCTTAGGTTTAAAAAGTTACTATGGGGGGGAGTGGAAAAAAAAGAATAATGAAAAAAAAGTTACTATAATGACCAAAAATTATAACATATAAAAGAATCCTTGGCTGAAGAAAGTGTAGAAAAATATTTTCCATGCTTTTATAATCCTCCATAACTATGTGCATTTGAGGCAAAGAGAAAGAATATGCCTTACCCAAAGACACACAATTAATTAGTAACTGACCTGAGTTTATAATCCAAATCTCTTTATAAGGACTCTATAGATTTTCCTTTTAATAAGATTGTATAGGAATATAACAAACTCCCTTGGCCTGAGAAATAAGGACATCCAATGAAAAAGCCCCTGTATCAAACTTCCCAGTTGAAAGCTCATAAACTAACTTCCAGCTCTGTGGGATGATCAAGCTTCCAAGATCTGATGGCAAAATCTTTAAGAGGGTAGTTTCCAAGGTCATTGAAGTCTCCAAGGTCCAGATGTGGAATCAATGATTCCTTGATTCCTTGGATTGTTTTAAGCACTAAAATGAACTGACCATAAGTGTTCATTAGTTATTCATTGTAGATTTAATTATTGGATTATTAAATTGAATCCCAGTTTTGCTAAAGCAAAGTTGGAGTTTTATTAAATGCAAGTTACTGTGGCCATTCAATCATGGGAACTTTAGAAATGGGGATGTATGATAACTGAAGTTTGTACTCTTTTGGGTTGCATCAATGTCTTTCTTACACCCAACATTAGGATGAACCAAACCCCTATATTAGACTCCATCCATATACATTTTTACCTTGCTAAAATGAAGTTTCCAGTGAATGTTCATAAATTACAGCTAGATTGAAACAGGTAAGGTGGTTAGTGTTGTGTGTATATAAATGTTCATGAACCAAGCTATATGATAACCACAATAAAATGTAAGAGTCATGTGATAAGGGCTTTTGGACTACATATTGCACTGTTGTTTCTTAAAGAATATTTTTAAAATATAATATTATAAAGCACACCATGCATACGGTCCAATTACTGGACACATCTAGTAAATGTATCACACAAGTGTCTGTGCAAGCATGTTTCCACAAGGGCTGCAAGTCATAGAAATAGTGATTGATCACACTGGGGCCAGGGAATGACAATGACAAAGCCAGGGATAGCTGTACTGAAGAACAGATACAAGATCTTACTGAAGCCAGAATCACCAAAGCACCAAGCACCCCAACATATGATGGCCATGGATTTCAGGGGCTTACAGACAGTCATCAAAAAGCCATGAGCATGAGTACAAAGATCTCCTTGGATCCAAAGAAATGGGTAGCAAAGACCTGAGTCATGCAATTATTATAGGAAATGTTATTCTTCTGAGCAGGGAATATCAACCTGAGAATCATGGTTGTAGAGAAGCAGGTATCAGCAAAGGACAGGTAAAATAGAAAGAAGTTTAAGGGTCTCTCAGGCTTGCCTTTCCTTAATAGTCACTGCTATGAGAACATTCTGCAAAAGAGTTGCTAAGAAAAATATCAGGAAGACCCCAAAGATTGCTTTCTGCTTCCCAGCATCTTGTGTTCAACCTCACCAAAATGAATTCATTCACGCTATTGTTTATTCACACAGCAGCTGTAGGTAGAATGCAGTTGACAGAGGTTTAATCGGCAGTGAGAAGAAAAGAAGTGACATTGTGGGATGATCAGTGGACAGAATTCTGAATTCCTTGGCTCTGCTCTATACTCTTGTTACTTTAAACTGCCTTTGGTGTTTACCAGAATCTGCTAGGAATCTGTAAATCTGCAACTGCCTATTTGTCTCCTAGATTTATCTGTTGATGAGGAAACTCAATGCATTGGACCAAAGTATTTCCATTTTGAAAAAAAAAAAGAAAATATCTTTCTTTCAGAAAGTTTGTGTCCTACAAAGATTGAGAAATGCCGGGCTTCTTCTAACACCTTGACCACATGACTTAATTGCATTGAAACATGGCTTTCATGTGAAAAATTTAGTGTATATATCCACCCTACCTTATCATTAGTTGTTATAAGAATTGAAAAATATTTCTTTTATTCCCACTGTACACATAGACATATCCATATGTGTTTAATCCATTTGCTATAAAATCTGAAAAGCATTTTTCCAACAGAAATAAGAACTAATACTTTAAAGAAGTCCTTCTGAAGAAATTATGCTCATTTACCAGTTTCAGTGCTGGCCATAACAAATAAATAAACAAACAAAAAAGAAAAAAAAAACACCAAAAACTCTGTGTAACATTCTGAGGGCTGCATAACGGTGAGTTCCTATTCTTTATGTACTCTAGAATTTATTCCAGCGGTCAGCTTAAAAATAAAATGTTCTTCTTTTTGGCCTATACATTCAAGCTGGTACAAAACTTGTCATTTTCTTACGTCATGTTTTACTCATATATATCCTTCTATACCTTGAATTACCTAGGGAATTTCTTCTTTTTAAATTGTTTTTTTAGAGAAATTGTGAACTTACAAAGCAATCATGCATAGAACAGAGTTCGTGTATACACCACACCACCAACATTTTGCATTGCTGTGGAACGTTTGTTACTCTTAATGATAGCACTTTTTAAATAAGTTGTACTATTTTTTAACAGTAATTACCTTTGTTACACTTGAAAGATTATTAGAATAGTTCTATCATCCATTATTTACATTGGGTGAGTTTTTTTTTCCCATATACCACCCTATTATTCCCACTTTTTATTAGTATCATGTATTTGCAATAATTCATGAAAGAACATTCTTATACCTGTACTATTAACTACAGTCCATCATGTACGAGAGGGTTTACTGTGATGCACAGTCTATTATGTTTCATCTTTTAATTTTTATTGTAGCAATATATACACCTAGTTTCCTCTTTTAACCACATTCACCTATACAGTTTAGTGCTGTTGATTACACTCACAGTAATGTTCTACCATCACCAGCATCCATTCCAAACCTTTACCATCAGCCTAAACAGAAATTCTGCACAAGTAAAGCTTCAATTCCCCATTATCTCACCCCAATCTATCTCCAAGTAACCTATATTCTAGATTCTAACTCGATCAGTTTCCTTATTATAATTAGATCATAACAGTGAAATCATACAATATTTGTTCCATTCTCTCCTGGCTTATTTCATTCAACATAATGTTTCAAGGTTCATCCATGTTGTCGCATGCATAAGGACTTCATTCATTTTTATAGCTGAATAATATTTCATCACATATATAAATAAATATATATATATATATGCACCACATTTTGTTTATCCATTCTTTGGTTGATGGATACTTAGGTTGCTTCCATCTTTTGGTAATTGTGAATAATGCTACTGTGAACATCGGTGTGCAAATATCTGTTTGAGTCCCTGCTTTTAGTAGCAGGATTGCCAGATGATATGGTAATTCTATACTTAGCTTCCTGAGTAACTTTCAAACTGTCTTCCACAGCAGCTGCACCATTTTACATTTCCCCTAGCAATGAACGAGTGCCCCGATTTCTCCATATCCTCTCCTAACCTTACTGTTTTCTGCTTTTTTTTTTTAATAGTGGCCATTCTAGTAATTTTAAATAGTATTTAATCTTAAAATGGAAAAAAAAACGATATGACTCATACAATGGTATGATTTTTTCTATTTTATATATTTGTTCATGTTTATATATAGTTTACACTACTTAAATAATCATATAACAGCATTTGTATTCTGATAGTCAATTAAAATTATTATAAGCATTCAACAATATAATTTCTATTTCAAGTTATAAATTTTATGTTATACAAAAGCATTATTTTTTTATGAAGCATCTATTAGACCATTTGCTGATTGATACATTTATTTTGTCTAAATTTACACTCCCATAAATAACAATTCTATAAACAACTTTACAATAATAACGTCTCCAGGATAGGAATTCAGTATTACTCCACTGTAAGAAGGAATAAAGTGCTAACACACAGGAAAACAGGGATGAATCTTGAAGACCTTATGTTGAGTGAAGCAAGCCAGGCATTGAAGAATGAACAGTATATGACCTCACTGATATGAATTAAGGATATTGAGCAGTCTCAGAGAGCTATTGTCTGTAAGAGAGGTTTACAAGAAATAGAAAGAGAAGAGAAGGTTGGGAGCCATCACTATACAGATGTAATCTATGGTACAGTGATAGAGTATAGTTGCATATTGAAGGGAAAGGACAGGAGGTTATTGATATTATTGGGTTGGGGAGTGCAGGGTTGACAGGTGAGTAGATTGAGAATGGTGGATTAGAAGGTCCAGGATACTGTTGGGAGGGTTAGGATAAGGACCAGGTGAAACTGAGGATTTGTGGGTATGAGGTTCAAAGTACAGAGGTGGAAATGCTTTTATGGCAATATGACAAGGAAGGATCACAGGTTTAGGGTGTTGGTTGGGGGGCATTCAGGACAGGGTGCACCTGGACCAGGCTTCTAGGGAGTGTGTGAGTGTTCATTCTGTCATAATGTGTTGTATCAGTGGGTGGAGACCCACATAATGAGTGGAAGGAGTTGGACTCCCATCTTTGAGAGGACCGATTTGGTCAGAAATAAACAGGCAGGAGTCTCTCAAGAGCAAAAGCAGTTCCTAATAGGGGAGGACAAACCAGTGTGTCAAGACCTCTTGTTGCGGAGGAAAAAGATGGCGTCGGCTTAGGAGGGCAACTGCAAGCAGCTCCCAGATCACGGCAGAGAGTGGACAGGGTGCGGCACGGGTGTCTGCGCTGTGGGTGTGTGGAGTAAGAAGTTTGGGACATCTATCAGGACAGATCGATGGTGTGGACTGAACCATAGAGATTCGTGAGTTTTAAG
>JAQZBX010060663.1:0-17262 GCA_029593785.1 Cabassous unicinctus
GAAATTTATTGAGGAAATAATTTGCAGGAACCCTTGGCTTTAAGCTAATTTGATAGTTCTTAAAATACATAGGAAAAAGTAAAAAATATGTATAATATACATATATTTATTACATTTTAAGGCCAGAACTGGGGAGAGCTGATGTAGCTTAAGTGGTTGAGCACCTGCTTCCCATGTACGAGGTCCTGGGTTCAATCCTTGGTACCTCTTTAAAAAAAAAAAATAGAGCTGGGAAAGGGCACAGATAAAAAAACAACAACAAATTTTCTTTTGAAACTTTTTCATTAACTTATTGTCAATATTTTATGAAGTCTTAATTATTGTAAAATAAAAAACTGCTGCTGTTACCTCAAATTGTGATTATAAAGAAAAAGGGGAAAAATTTTTTTTGGTGCTAATTTTATATGATGAACTCGAACAAATACTGGTCAAACTCTTGGAGCTAGAATATTAATTTATTTTCTACTGATAGTTTGGGATAATTAAGAGGTTAAAAGTGAGAAAGTACGGGTGTTTATAGAGATTTCAGCTCATTCACTTACACTTCTTAGTAACCAAAGGATAGAGCTTCAGCTGTCTTAATGTACAAATAAAGCTAGCATTATTAATTTAACGTTGTTAGTATTTTAATAACTCCTCAGGAGGAAACTCACCATTTCTGATTGGAAAACTTAATATAGAGTTATAATATTGCTGAATGATTCAAGCCAGGAACGTATACACTCATCAGTTTTAGAGTAATATAGGGCTACTAGCCCAATAATTTATCCCCTAGGCGACTCTGAAAATGACAGGCAGAAGGTAATGATGATGAATTGAAATGGAAATGGGTGCTGTACCAGGGATCCAGTCTGTCCCATTCCTAATGCCAGCATCTTGAGGAGTGACTGCTTATTTCAAGTATATACAAACTAAGTATAAATCACAGTTCTTTGCTTGCTGTGTTATAGTAATTGTGTCCCTCTGATACAGTTGTTGTTACGTGCAGGTGAATAAAAGTTTTTAGGAAAAAATAAAATTTCCAAACCAAGGGTAAAATTACTTTGAAATTAATTGTACTTAATCCTCTACTATTGCTGTTCCTACCACTGATGCAGTAATACTCACACTGTTATAGCAGGCATTTGAGTGTTGGCTCTGTAGGTGTATGTATGTGTGTGCTCAGGTGTGAGCCAGCATAAGGATAAAAATGAATTTGTGTTTCTGTGCATATGTTAATGAGATAATGTACAATGGTAAAGAGTTCTTGACTAATAGGCCTAGAGTTGAAACATGATGCTGCAGTTAACAATTAGTTTTGTGGTAGTGGACAAGACATATGGACCTCAGCTTCTTCATCTGTAAATGGGAATTATCAACTGCCTGCCAGCATCACGTACTCCGAGGCTGAAGGGTGTCATATGCCCAAGACTCCTCAGGCTATAAGGTACCCATCTTCAAATTTTTGAAAACATTTTTCGGTTGTTTATGAAGAAGATAGACAATCAGACAAGCAAGAAGCTTGTAGAGAATGAGAGGAAAAAAAGGAAAAAGGGAAAGAGGGAATTTATTCATCCATATGGTTGGTCAGCTAGTTATTATCTGTATGAGAGTCACTTATTACTAGCACTCTGATAGTTTAGGAAAAGAGGTCACTTTGAGCTGAAGTATCTAGACCAGGGGTTCTTAACCTTTTTAGTTTCACGAACCCCTTTGCCAGTCAGGTGAAAAACACGGACCCCTTACTAAGTCCACACTATACTGTGTATTATTTAATAACTATACCACACCTGCACCAACATGTCCCCACAAGAATAATGTTTTTTGGAATTTGAATTCAAGCCCACGGACCCCATTGTTAAGAACCCCTGATCTAGATTTTAATGTTTTTTTTGGAAAAGTGGAACCTGAGTTGGTATTAATTAACAGTCTGTAGGATTTTAATTAGATGAATGGGAAGGTGGAAGTTGTTCCAGGAGAAAGGGAAGTACAGTAGTGTCAGAATGGTAGTTATGGGATATTGTAAGACTTTAGAAAATGATGTATATATTAAGTTAGTTGGAATGGCAGATGCATATAGAGGAGTATTGGGAATGAAAAGAAAATTGGACTAGGACTAGATTGTATTAGGCCTTGAATGCCAAATTAAATAGTTTGAATTTTTATCTGAAGATCATAGGGAATCATGGAAGGTTTTGATTATTTAAGGGTATCATAATGAGCTATTTGGGGATAAACTAACAAAAGTATAAGGAACATATGGATTTAGAGAAAAGTAGAAATGGTATGCAGTGTGAAGCATTAAGCTAGTGTATGTATGTGGTTAACCCATTAGGAAACCAAAATAGTATTAGAAAAAAATACCTTATGTTCGGAGAACTTTCTTACAGTCACCATCTATTTTATTTTTATTTTATTGTATTTATTGCATGTTAATTATTTTAAGTAAATTACATATTTTGACATTCCATCCCTAAATATTTGTCTTTTTTAAATTAACATATTCCTACATACCTGAATTGATATCACACTGAACTGGAATAATCCTAGACATAATACCCATTCCATATTCAAATTTCTCCAGTTGTCCCTAACATATACTTAACAGATGGATTGTCTAAACTATCTAATGTAGTTCTAATCATTGAATCGGGTTGTTAGGATTTTAAGTCTTTTTAAATCTAGTTTTTATGGCATTGATCTAACCTCTTCGTCATTGGGCTTGTTCCTTTATCCCCTTGAGTCTAGTACATTGGAAGTTATATCTAAAAGATAACTAGATGGAAGTATAGCATTTTTGGCTAGAGTACAATATGGTATGAAAGGTGATGTTCTGTACTTCATGATGTTGCATCATGAGACAAGATACCAGGTTCCACCATTAGTAAAGCTAAGCTTGTTACCTGGTTTAGGAAGGGGATAGACTGATCCCTCGACTGCAAAGTTAGATTTTCTCTCTTGGGATCAAAAGTCAAACAAACGCTATGTAGCTTTAGATTTCTCCATCAACATACCACTTGTTGGTTCCAATCTGTTAGTGATCTTTTCCTCAATCAATATATCTTATTAGAACTTGCACCATGATGATTTTCTAATCCTACCATTCTTTCTGCAGTTATTAGCTAGCATTTTTTGAGAGGTAGAACTTTCCCTCACCAACAGGGGATATTGTACTATTCTGAAAAAAGTCCTAATGGAAAAACTAGAGAAACAGTATTCTCATTACCTGTTGGCTCTCAGAATGTTGGTTTACTAGCTGCCTCAAATGGTGACTAATGAATTTTTTGTTTCATGATCATATTATAGGTTTGTGGATTTTCATAGGTGTATTTAAGTCAACTGTAATTATTGCTCCTTCTGGTGTGCAAATTGTGATACCTTTGACTGTTGATAATCAAACTGGTGCCTGCATCTTATGAAATCTTCCTTGCTTTCTGGGACAATGAGGTATCCCAACCTCACCTTGTACTCTCTCCCAGAACCAGAATCGGCCATTTCTCCAAGGTTCCTTTTAAAGTGGGAATGGTATTAGAGACCTGAATGTAGGCACTGAATGTGCTTGTTGCTGTTGGGGTGAGAGTACTTCATGGCCATTCTGTGGACAGAGTTAGACAATATCTATTTTTTAAAAAATCACAAGAATCATAAGCACATGTTTGTATTTTCAGTTCACTCTCAACAGTACAGTTAATTTTGTAATCGTATCTTTTTTCTGCCAACACCAAACTAACTTGGTTCCTGACAGTGACGTAATTACTTACGTGCTCTATTCTACGATGTAAAGAAGATGGTTTCAAAATAATAATACTCTTACCTGTAATTTTGCTTATAACAGTAAAACTAATGAATATGTTAAAAAATTTTAATCCATTTTAGTCTTGTGACAAATTATAGATACAGACAATAGCCTATTCCAATTGATTGAAGTTTTTTTCATTTTTATTTGGCTATGTTCTTGGTCTTATTTATTTATTTATTTATTTTATTATTATTATTTTTTTTACCAAATCTTGTTTTTGACATTTTGATGCTGTCATTTATTAGCTAAGTATTCCGTTGTTATTATACTGTCTCTATGAACTTTATCCTATGTCCATCAGAAATTAGAGGAAAATATACATATATCTTACAGTGAAATCAGGGGTTCCATGTATATGTGTTTCTTTGTGTGTTTTATGGAGATAACAGTCCAGAAAGATAGCTAATTTATGAGGTTTCCTATTGAAACCAGTGCTTTGTATCTTTAGAATGAAGGGGAGGGCAAGAGGAGAGCATAGCAGACAAATGTTTTAATTTAGTGAATTCTTCTGAATAATATTGGGAAAAGAATAAGTAGAGAAAATTCCTAGGTAAAAATTTTAAGTATTAAGGATTTTATTTCTATAAGTAGTTGCAAAATCTCTACTGAAAACTTCATGTCTTTAAGAACTTTTAGTGGTAAGAAGCTTATGTTCCAGTAGATGGGGGTATTAGTACACAGAAGACAGCTTTTAGTGATTAAAATGTGTTGAGAAATAACACTTTTGCCAGAATAGGAAATTAGGGCTTTTCTCCTTTAAATTCCAGGAGAAGATTTGCTCAGGAATATGACTAATGCCAGTTGTTGAGTTTAATATTTCAGGTGGCATATTAATAAACGGTGCAATTTCTTTAAAGAACTTGGATTTTTAAGAGACCATGTGTAGTGTGTTGACTGTTGAATATCACTGGTTTCGGGAATTGGGAGAGTTAGAGCAATTTTTTTAAAGGTCAGCTTCTTATGCTTTGTTGTTTGAAAGTTTTTATTTTCGCTGGGGGTGAAGTCATGTTTATTGAGATATACCTTATTTGTGCATTATTTTGGCAGTTGTTAAATACATGCAGTTTGGAGGTGTGGTGTGATGGAAAGATTGGATTGGTCATCAGGGTAAGCAGTTTGGCTTTTTGTTAGCGGATTTGTCATGGTTCATATATTATATGAAGAAAAAGTTCTTAGAGTTTATAGTTTTATGATGGTGATAATAAAAAATTATCAGCAGCAAAAAGGGATAGTCTTATCTCACTTTATTATAGCTTATCATGTTCCTTGTCAGTAAAATGAGGGATATCTGACTTAGATGACTATAGATCCATACTTGTATGATTTTCTTATTCTATTTGAATGAAAACGTCACACTTTTTTTTTTAGCAACACTAATTTAAAAACAAAATTTGAAGTTAGTTGACCTATCAAGTTAATTTGTTAAAAATTTATTTGCACTGGTTAAAGATTGGTGAAAATCATTTGCTACTTTTCCCCAATTTTCTGTTTATAATTCTAAATCTTTAACCAGGTGATTGATTTCTGTTTATTAAAGTCAGAAAAAACTGTCATGGTTTACTATTATATGTTATATGAAGAAAAAATCCTTTGGGGTTTATGGTTTTATGATAGTGGTAATAAAAAATTATGAGCAATAAAAAGGTAATCTTATCTTACTTTATTATTATAGCTTATAGTGTTCCTTGTCAGTTTTTTCTTTTGGTTTGGTAAACAGTATATATTTTGCTTTAATATGTACACATTTTTAATGTCCCTAAAAATTATTGAAGAAATGTTCATTTAAATTCCTTCTTAGATAAGATTTGGAAGTATATGTTCTTGTTTTGCTAGCTAATAAATACATTGAAATTTTAATTTTCTAGTTCAGTTATTTTGAGCTTTTTCTTAAACTTCCAAGTCAGTAATGCAACTTTTTTGTCTCAGTTACTTGGAATTGAACTCAGTCATGAGAGAAGAAATCTCCCATGGTACTTTGTAAATGGATTATGATGTGCATTTTACTTTTGTTCTCACTAGACTGTTTTTTCTCTTTTCTATTATTAAGATGTAGAGAATTAAAGATCCAAACATTTTAAATTCCTCCATGTCAGTAGTATGGTTTGCCTTCTCCAACTCCTAGGAAGAGGCCACTTGAAGGTGCTAAGGGTAGAGAGGTACCATGGCACATCATCTTTGAATTTTCATGTGAATTATCATTTTGCAGGGAAAGTTAGAAATGCCCATTTTGTGTAAGTATTTTTAAGATTTTTTTTCTTACAGTTGTTTGAATATATGAGAAGCTTTAATTTCTTCCTACCAGTAATAATTAAAATAAGTTATAAAGAAGTGTATCCTTATTATAACAAGTAATCTTCATTTTATGGGAAAAAACTAAAATGGTTCAATTAAAAAATGAAAAGCACCCATAATTTAGTGATAATCACTCTTAACTTTGGTGAATTTCCTTTTAGCTTTATTTCTTCTCTGCAATTATGGGTGTAACAAAATTGGGATCCTACTATAATACTATCCTTGTTTCTTTTTTTAAGATAAATTGCATAATGAGCATTTTCCCATGCCATTTCATATTTTTAAAAGTTAATTTTTATAGTAACATTTCATCTTACATTATACTTATTCTCTAGTGGACATACCACTTTGCTTTCAGGAAGTGTGTATGATAGCAGATTGTTCCAGAGGTTGATTACTCACTATTTAAAAAGCATTGAATTATTAAATATTATAACTGGGACCTGTGGATTCCAAGTTATTTTATGTTTGCAGTGAAATTAATTTTCTTACATTGCATTGCAATAGAAAGTAATTACTATGATGTGACTTGTGATTTTTCAGTAATGTCAGAGTTGCCTATTTCACATATTAGTTTTTAATGATTTAACATTTTCAATTGGAACTTTTAAATTCTATCAGCAGATAGTTGAGTATACACAGTGTGTAGACTCTTGTGAGGGATACAATGATGTTTAAAATTCATTCCTCACCTTTAAGTTGTCTGAATAGTAATTGGGTAGATAATATGAAAAGAAAGTATTATAAGGTAATATAAACAAACCAAGAGAGGCACCAGTGTGGTGCTAAAGAGGTTGCCTTAGGCTGGGGTGCTTAAGGAATGTTGCAGGACAAGTGTTAAAATTTCACTTGGCCCTTGAAAGAGACATAGGATTTAGGTGCAGAAAAAGGTAAGTGAAGGGTGTTCTAGACATACCCTTGAATGTGTGAACATTCTGAGTAGAGGAAACAAATAATTCTCTACTGTAGAAAGCTTCTTAATGCCTGGGGTTTAGATTCTGTTCTTTTGATAATGGGAGATCCATTTACGGTTTTCCCTCTTACAGCTTTCTCTTAGTTTTTTTGTTTGTTTGTTCTCCCCCCACCCTTTTTTTCTTTCAACTCTCCATATCTCTGTCGTTAGTGCACATTTTCTGATCTAGTCTGTACAGGCATTAAATTATAGTATGATGTATTGATGTGATAGACTGCATGCTTGCTTATGTCTTTTCCTTTGTTTTCAGACTTTTTTTTTTTTTAACTTAACCCTTTTTTTCTGTGGTTATCTTAGCACCAACTTTTAACTATTTTTTATCTGTGTATATTTACATTTCTATTCTGTTTTACTGGTACATTGGATTTTACTTAAATTTTTGTTAGGCCATTTCAGTTCTTTGTGTATGCAAGATTAGTGATTTTATTGGATTTAGAAATATATCGGGTGTCTGGAGAAAGGTACATCTGAATTAGTGTGAATTCTAGAACTGGTGAATCTATGTTGTATATTATAGATCAGTTGCTACCATGTTATGGTTTCTATGATATGAATCTTTGTCAGTGTGTCTTCCTTTCATCATTCTTCCCTTCTCCTTTTGTTCTACTAGCTTGAAAGACTGAAATTTTAGGTTGGAGGGGAGAGATTGAAGATCTGCTAATTTAATTCTGAGCTGAAGGAGGCTTTAGGGAAGCATTTACAAAGTGTCTTGCATGGATGCTGGTCTCCTGAGATGGTCTGAGAATAGAAGGGATCTGTAGTCAGAGTTTGGGAAATGTTACCTACTCCTATTGTGAATTCAGCGTGGGTTGACCTATTAAATGCCCAGGATCTGCAGTGAAGAAACTTAACTTGGCTTAACTGTGCTTTTTCTGAAATTATTTGGTAATGGAAAGCCATTTTTCTTTAATTAAATAACAGTGATTCTAGTTGAGCCAAATGGTTTTTAAAATTTTATTTAATTCAAATGTGTTATTTGGATACAAATTTAACATGCTAGTTTAAAAAATATAATTCTCTATGAAACATGTTTTAAAATAGAAATGCACATAGAAATATGCTGATGTTCTAACATATACCTGGGTTAAATCTAAAAATTTTAAAATTGGGAAATACAGAACTGTAAGGTGAGGAATTGTTAAATTTTTAAAAGGAAAATATCTTTGTTAGATAGCTTAAACAAACATTAAGATGCAGCACTGCAGTAGTTTTGTGATGCCTGTAAATCAGTAACTATTTGATTTTTTTTCTGTGAATTTAGATTTTAACCTATGAATGTAAGATATTATGTGACTCTTTTTCTCTGTTGCTACAGCAGTTATCATTCAATCATATAATCAAATGAAGTTTTGATGACCTTTATAGTCTTAGCAACCTTTAAAAAAGGAAGTACCAGGGTGGATGGTTGAAATATCATTTCACTTGGAAAGCCCAAAGGATTTTTTTTTTTTTTTTTTTTTTAATTTTGTGTTTCTTCAGAGAAAATCCCTGTAATTCTGGGATTTTAGAGATAGAATGGGTTTTAGGGAGCATGGTCCCCTCCCTTCATTTTATGTGAAAATATATGCCATTTACAAAGGGTCTGAGGGCATTTAACAGATTAGAAACTGCTGGTTTTTAGGAATGATAGATCATTTGGCTCTTGTGACAAAATCTCTTGAGTTACATTATTAGCAAGTAAGAGAGTACCTTTGGGTCAGATCCTCTACGGAGAATTATATCATGATTGATAAATTCATCTGATGTGGCTGCCTTCCCATGTGTGTAGTCTTAATTATTTTAAATTTCACATTGTCACTTGAAATATCTATCCTGGGTATTTTTAATTTTTTCTTTAAATAAGAATAAAATTAAACATCTAATGCACAAAGTGGTAGTTATCATTAAACTGATGTTAAACCAAAGACTCTCCTAGGTTCTTGATAATCTCCATTAGCATTTTCCTGCAGGCCAAGTCCAGGTCTAAGAACACTTAAATGTATTTGCATAGAATTTTCAGTGTGTATACTTAGTGCGTACATAATTAAAAAATCTTTTGTTAGATTGAGCTGTTCATTTCTCCCATTTTTTATAGATCTAGGTCATTTGCCCCAGAATAAGGTAATAAAAGTCTAAGCTAAGAAGGGAAAGAGAACGCTACATGGTGTCTTCTGAATACTAGGTTTAGATTCTGTCATTGCTAGATTAATCCTTTATAATATGTGAATTGATGTTCCATGCAGGTGGTAGTTTTATGGGCTAGTATAGGCTTATCAGAATTTTGAACGGTAAAATTAGTTTAGAAGTGTCTTTAAAGTGCTTTTAAAAACACTATATTGTTCTCTTATAAATCATAAATCTTTAAAAAAAGAAAATATGAAAGAGGAAATAAAGTAGAAGGTTGAATGGATTCCTTAAGAGAATGATAGCAATTAGGGAACATGAAAGTTAGATCTTAGTTGGAAAATCATAGGTCTGTTTTTAAGTTTTAGGAAAATTTATATTACATGGTGGTAGGGGACATGAGAGTTTTATTTTTCATATTTTATTTTCATCTAAGGACAGATACCTCGTATTTTCTTGTTCTGATATATTAGCTCAACCTGGCCTAGTATATGCCACAGTGACATTATTACTTTGAAACATGGTAACTTCAGATGTGATTCAAGCTGTCATACTTTGAATTCTAAATTTTTAGTTACTTTTTTTGTTGTTGATGTTTTAAGACAAATGGCTTGGAGCCTGAGAAGGTGGAAGGAGTGAGTGTAATGGTGTAAGTGGTGATAAACAGGAGAATCCTTAAAGTGCAATTCTTAGATTTTGTGACTTGAGTCGTCTTTGATTATTAATGTTATTTATGAAATAGCAATTACATATACTCACAGTATTTCTGGCTTTATGGTATACCATATGAACCAGGAAATGTAGTGTATGTCTTAAGTTTTTCTGACTGCTGTCTATAAAGAGAATAATTTATGTTATGAAATAGAAGTTGTACATACATGTATATTTATGACTAAACATCTGGAAAGTTTCATTAAATAATATTTGTCCTTACTAATGATGCATTTGAGTATTTTTTTTTTTTGGTCCTGTTTCAGTAAAAAAACAAACAGACCTGGTTGTGACTAGTTATATTGATGGTAATGAGTGGTGGTGACCTGTGTAGTTTTAGCAAAATTGATGTTTACTCTCTACTTATAATTTAGTTTTCCACAGACTTTTTTTTTTTTTTTTCAATCCAGCCCTTTGCTGGGAGCTGGGGACACAAAGGTCAAGGTGAATAAGACAGAGTCCGGTCCTCAAGGAGCCAGCCACACAATGGTGTGGAGATAGAAATGGAGTGAAATGAAAATAAGTCTGTTAAGTCCCTTAAGATGGAAGGGAACACATCATTTCCTAGGAGGAAGATTAAAATTTCTTCTAGGTCCACGTATTAAATGACCTGATAATTCTTATTACTAGATTTCACTTAATGTGAAATTTATTTCTCTGTGTTTTTTTCCTTGTAAATTCTATAATGAATAATATCAAGTTAACTTGAAAACAAGAGACTGCTGATTTTTTTAACTTAGAGATTAAGTTTATAAAAGTAAATGTTAATTATATAGAAAGTCTTTTAAAAACCTAAATTTCACTAGTAATATTGTTTTCCTAAATATGTCATGGAGACTATAATGCCATTATTTGAGAACTATTGTTTCTTTTAGGACTTTTTTTTTCCTCTCTGAAGTTTATCTTGTGACTTATTAAGAAAGATAAAGTCAGGTAGTGGACATGTTTATATAAATATATTTTTTTCTAGTTACTGTTGGTTATTGGCCATTTGCCCAGATGGTGAAAGTTAAACTACAGAACAAACTATGAACTTTTAAATAATCGAATAAAAAGATGGATTTCTAATTCTCAAACACTTAAAGATTATTTTGACTTTTTATTGAAATTTGGAAATATTCAGTATATTAACTTTTCACCTTGTGGTTTACTCAGTCACTATAATATTGAATATAAAAATCAGAAGTATGGTTGTATTTTATCCAAAAATGCTTAAAGCAAAGCCTAGCATTTCTATAGAATTTAGTTTCTGTGTGTTACACAATTGTTAAAGGTTTTTCCTGCAAGTGATAAGCTACTACATCAGGTTGAAGACGCTAATGTCTGAGTGGATGTGGTAGTTGCCTTAGAATGATTTTCCCGTTAGCAGTGAAAAATGTTTTCCTTATAGTTCTTGTGCAGCAAGCCATGGAGTAAAGCACATTTTTATAATAAAGGTGATGAATTTAATCGCAAACTGGCAGCCAAATGGAAATTGCAGACCTTGATACTGGGAGAAAATTGCCTATAAAGCAACTCTTGAGAGAACAGGCTTTAAATTTATCCACCCATTTCGACATTGAAGAGAACGTAGGAATCACAGGATATTTTGCTTGGCCTGCTTAGTTCAGATGAATGACACTTTTGAGTGTTCTATTTAAGAGCTAGAGATAGTTGGTTTAAAGTTGTTTAAACTTTATACATGCAGCCTTTAGGATGTACATTTTTGTATTTTATTAAATATATGAATTATTGCTCTTATATTCCAGCACAAGATATGCCTAATGAATTGAAATCCATATTCTATATTGATTATAGGGGGACGGATGTGGCACAAATGGTTGGGCGTCCGTCTCCCATATGGAGGGAACTCGGTTCAATCCCCGGGACCTCCCGGTAAAAAAAAAAAAAAGAAAAATATATTGATTATATTTCTGGGCAGTGTGATACATTATATAATGAGAGTGTATATAGTTTGGTGACTCTCTGTTCTCTTTAAGTATAGAATTATAGAAGTGTTTAGTTTTAAAGGAAATGGGGGAATTTAAGTTTTTACCTGATTGGGAAAGCAAGAATAGAATGAAGAAAGTTTTACAAATGATACATATTTAGAGAACGGATAACTTTGTTGCATAAGGCTGTGGGCATGAGACTTAAGGTATAACAACTAAGAAGAAATAGAAATATCACTTTTCCTTGTTAAAAATAAGGACCACTAATTGTATATTTGTCAGTGAAAGTAGTTCCATTTAAATTAAGTGCTAGATATTTCAAAGATTGGTTGTATTGCATCCATAGGAGAAGAGTTCTTAGCATGTCATGTTGAAGACAGATTTGAATGTTTAGCCATCTCTGAAATACGCATGGAGAGCAAAGCTTAAAATATATCAACTGCTGTGTTCCCTTATCAGTGATATAAATGCTTGGTCATTTGGTTTATTTGGCTGAAGTAAGCTGTGGCGGGTTTAGAATTCAGAGGTACAGCCTAAAGATTAATATTCTTTAAGTGAGACCTTTGTAAAGGAATTAAAGTAGAATTATATTAACTCTAATGCTCCTGATCCAGGGTATCAATATTGTTGGAAAGCTTTATTTTCACTTTCAGGAAAAAACCTAAAATCTTGTGCAGCTTGGCATATAAAATGAAGCTAGGGTAAGGTATTACACACACACACAGAGTATAAAATTTTTATTACTTTCCTGTAGCAGGCTGTTACTTTAGAGTATTGGTTATTAAAGTATGTAGTTGGCTGAGTATTAGTTGTTTGTATGCTGATACTAAATTCAGTTCCCTCAGATACTGGTATTAGTTTACTTTTTAAAAAGGGATTTCTTTGTTTATACTTAGATCCACATCCAAAGCACAAAAATAATCAGGATAAATGTGGCCGCAGTGTACTTCAAGATTTTTTATGCTGGAGTCTGAAACACCTGAAGCATCAGAGTCTATTTTTAAAAAGCCGTATCACTGAATTAATTCGAAATTACAGGATTGTCCTGGTGGTGGTGATGTAAGGGGGGATGATCACAGTAATATTGCAGTTTCAAGTTGACAGTGTAAGATGTAATGCTTTCCAGTTGTTTTGTTTGTTTTTGTTAGGTAACTTTTAACCTGTTTTTTTTTGCAGTTAACGCAAACATGCATTACAAGCTAGCATGCCCTCTCCCTGCTATCTTATTTGTTTGAAGTTAAAATAATTTTGAACTCTAGAAAAATAGTTAAACCCAAACAAGTCAGATATGGAACAAAAAGTTCTGCACCCCCTCCTCCTTTTTTAAATGGGGTAATTAGGGGACAAAGAGTGTTTTGTGAGAAAAATGCTGTAGAGACCATTTGCCCCAGGTATTTGAGGGTCACTTTTAATAAGCTGAATGTATTGCATAGTTTGTATTTGAGCAATTTGTAAAGTTTTCTGGATTACATGGTTGAATATTTGAGGAGATTAGTTTAATTGGGTTGGAAAAGTCAAGCTATATCTTTCTACCTTCTCTTTGCTGTTTATGATGAATATCCCTGTGAGAAGTCATTTGCAAACAGCATTTGGTAGGTGCCTTTTCTGCCTGTAGAGTCTGGGGAAAAAAGACTAGTGATAGATTTCAGATAAATATTCATCTGATCAACAGATACTATCTTCCAGACCCATCCAGAATATATCATCTTACATCACAGTCATCATTAATGATGATGGATGATATTGATGACTAATACTATAATTACTATGGACATTCTTTATATGTATCAGACATTTTATATGTGTGTGTGTGTATATGTCATATCTCATTTAATCTTCACAGCAATGCTGTGAGGTGGGAATGGCTCCATTTTATAGTTGAAGAAGGGGAGGCAGACTGAGACATTAAACTAGTTTTTTTGTGTGTTTTAAAAATACTGTACTTTTAGCAGCTTCTCCATTCTTCATCACTTATTTACAGTCATGCTATCAGCTGTTTTATAATTTTTTTTTAAATTAGCACAGTTGTATGTTTATAGAAAATCATGCAGAAAATACAGATTTCCCATAGACTGCCCCCCGCCCCCATTAACACCTTACATTATTGTGGTCCATTTGTTAAAATTGATGGAAGAATAGTATTACAATTGTATTATTAACTGTAGTCCATAGTTTACATTAGGGTTCACTTTGTTGTACAATTCTAGGGTTTTTTATTTATTTTATTTTTTATTTAGAAACCACGTATTTGATAAAGGTTTACTATCCAGGATATATAAAGAAATACTTCAACTTAGCCATAAAAAGACAACGCAATTAAAAAAGGGCAGAAGATGACTAGACGTCTCTCCAGAGAAGATATACAAATGGCTAGAAAGCATATGAAAAGATGCTCAGCATCACTAGCCATGAGGGAAATGCAAATTAAAATCACCGTGAGATACCATTTTACACCCATTAGAATGGCTGCTATTAAAAAAATGAGAATAAAAAGTGTTGGAGAGGATGCTGAGAAATAGGAATCCTCATTCATTGCTGGTGGCAATGTAAAATGGTGCAGGGGCTGTGAAAGACAGTTTGGGGGTTCCTCAGAAAGCAAAGTATAGAACCACCATATGACCCGGCAATGCCTCTACTCGGTATATACCCAAAGTAATTGAAAGCAGGGACTCAAACAGATAGTTTCACACTGATATTCATAGCGGCATTAATCATAGTTGCCAAAAGATGGAATCAACCCAAGTGTCCCATCACCCAGCGAATGAATAAAGTGTGGTAGATACACAAAGTGGAATATCATTCAGCTGTAAAAGGGAATGAAGTCCTGATACATGCGACAACATGGGTGAACCTTGAAGACTTCATGTTGAGTGAAATAAGCCTAACACAAGAGGACAAATGTATGTTCTCACTGATTTGCTACCGAATAAGCCAACTCACAGAGGCAGAATCTAGAATATAGGTTACCAGGGGCCAGGGTTGGGGTAGGGAGTGGGAGGTTAAGGCTTAAAATGTACAGTGTTCCTATTTGGATTGATGGAAATGTTTTTGGTAATATGATAGCACAACATTGTGAATGCAGTTAATATCACTGAAATATATATCTGGATGTGCCTAAAAGGGCAAATATTAGATTGTACATATGGTGACAGAATTAAAAAAAAAAAAAAAAAAAAAAATCCATGGAACTGCAGTACCCACAGAGTGAACCCTAAGTTAAACCATGGACTATAGTTAATAGTGCAATTATAAAAATGTTCTAGCATCAATTGTAACAGATGTTCCACACCAATACAAGGTGTTAATAGGGTGATGTATGGGAATCCTATATCTTAATAAATGATTGTTCTGTAAATGCACGACTTCTAATAAAGAAAATTTTAAAAAATCTAGTGACATAAATATAACCTAACATTTCCCCTTTTTAACCACATTCACATAGATAATTGAGTGTTGTTATTTATGTTTACCATGTTGTACTACCATCACCACTGTCCATTACCAAAGCTTTTCCATCACCCCAAGTAGTGACTGTAATTTAAGCATTAACTCTACATTGTTTTGTAAATTTTTAGTATCAATTTTATTGATACATATTAATAAAGCATACAATCCAAAGTGTACAATCTATCCAAAGTGTACATTATTGTGTACACTTTGATTATTTGGTATAATCACATAGTTGTGCATTCATCACTTCAATCATTATTAGAGCATTTTCATTATTTCAATAATAATGATAAAAGACAAAAAAAACAAACAAAAAAAGCTTTATCCCTTAATAATCACCTCTTGGTCTATCCTTCCCCTCCCGTACTTATCTACTCTTATGTTTCCATCCAATTTATTTGTATTTATATTTTGTATAGATGGAGTAAAGCAATATGTAGTACCTTTTTTCTAGTTTCTTTCACTTAGTTCATCACCCCAAGTAGTAACTGCAATTTAAGCATTGACTGTGCATTGTTTCATAAATTTTTTAAAAGGTAAAATTTTACCTAACTTGTGAACTGATAGTTTAGTTTAGTTCTGGACAAAGACCTGGAGAGTCAGAGTTTTTCTCTTGTCCTTCATATGCACAAAAATGAAATTGTCTTTACCTCTTTAAGCTTAAGCTCTAAGAAAGTGGTTTTTTGACTGTAATTAACTTGCAGGACTTGAAAGTGCCATTTTCCTTTTCACAAGACAAAAGAAAGCACAATGTATTCATAATGGAGGAACTGTATTTAGTTTCTTACAAGGCTTATTGCATGCAGTACCTATCTTCTTAAAGTGGGTTTCTTTTTTGGTACATTTTAATATTCTGATGTAACTCTTACTGATGGTTACTGGTAACGCCAGTAACAGGTGGCTTTAGGCACCTGTGAATTAGCCTGGTTTTAAGAGATTGTATGGTCTTCTCTACTTCCCTGCTTTTAAAAGAAAGTGTATTATTAGGGCTTCCTAGTGTACTCTTTATCCTTCTGTAGCCTATGAAATTTTCTGATCTTGCTATACTTGGTCTTTCTAGGACTGTTTGGTTTTAAATTGCTCTTTGGGAGAGAGTCATCTCTAATTCATGCCAGAGATTCACCTCTAAAGAATGAATTGCATTAGTTTTCCAGTTTCAGAGTGATGGTGATGGTGGAGTGCTGTTTGAAATTGTTTTTTAAGACCTCAGTTCATATCAGTAAGTTTCCACTTGCCCCTACCAAGGCAGGCTTTGGTGAAAACAGATTTTTGTTGTTAGACAGAAATTCTGTTCATTATGAACTTTCCACTGGTAAAAATAAGTATTGGTTCCAAGAAACAGTGAGCTAATATGGATGGTAACCTGTATGTCTTTAAACCGTAGAGTGGCTACTCTGAAACACAAAGCTGTTCATTGACTTCTGTCTTTGACAAGTTTTAGAATAAATGAAAAAGAACCTTGAGCTTCTAGAGAGAAAAAAAAAGAAGCACTTGCTTGCATAATCATAAACATTTATAAAAATATCAGTATAGTACAGAGATGGGATTAGGTGTTGGAAAACTTAAGATTTGGGAAAAATCCTTAAAGGGGACAGAAGCATGTATTATATAGGCTTTTTAAAAAAAGTCAGATCCATCCAAATATGTTATCAGAGCATCCGTGTTTTTACCCATTTGTATTCTTTTTTCCTTCATAATAAAGTGAGCGTTTGAGTATCTAAAATGCAGTTTTCCCATAGTTTGGATTTTGCTATTATAGCAACCAAATGAAATCAACCTCAAGAGAAGTATGCCTGAATCTCTTTATTTTTTTTTAATTTTTTTTATTTTTTAAGATTTATTTATTTTATTTTATTTATCCCCCCTCTTGCTGCTTGTGCTGCTGTGTCCATTCGCTGCGTGTCTTCTCTGTGTCTGCTTATCTCCCCCTTGCTGTGAGGTCTTGCCGCATCAGCCCACGGCGCTGGCCCTCACAAGGAGGCCTCGGGACGCGAACCCGGGCCTCCCATATGGTAAATGGGGGC
>JAQZBX010060664.1:0-17260 GCA_029593785.1 Cabassous unicinctus
AAAAAATATTCCATGCACATAGTACCAAAGAGATGGGGTAGCCATACTAATATCATATAAAAGACTTCAAGTCCAAAATGGCCAAAAGGACAATGGAGTACACTATAATAAAGAAGTGGTCAATTCAACAAACTGATCTAAGAGTTATATATCCATGTATATTCACAGGAACAGCAGAGACATACCATAATGAAGCAAATGTTGGTGATTTTGAAAGGAGAAATGGATGGCTCCATGTTCTCATATTAGACTTCAATATACAACATTTAATTATGGCTAGGACACCTATATGAGCATTTGATAAGGAAATGGGAGACCTGAGCAATACTATAAATAAACTAGAGCTAATAGACATGTGTAGAACACTTCACCCAACAAGAGGTGAACACACATTATTCTCTGGTTCTTATAGGTCATTCTTCAGAGTAGACCATATGCTAGATCATGAAATAAGACAACAAATTTAGCAAAATTTTAATGATTTAATAAATCTTTCCTGGCAACACTGGAAAGATGCTAGAAATTAAGAACAGAGGATAAATGGAAAATTCACTACTATGTGAAAATTTAAAAGTACATCCAGTGTGGGACATAACTATCAGAGATAAGCTTCCCTGGCACTGAGGGATTATTACCAAGCACCAATGAGTAATGAATTTGAGGAAAAACCTTGCCCCAAAAAGGGAAATATTAAATATAAGTGAATTTTTATGGTTAAGCGATATCAAAGTGAGTCAGAGGGTCATTCTAGAGCATATACTTATGCCATCTCAGGAAGTTCTCAATGACACCACAGTAAAGGGTGCCTCAAGCAGGGGTGCTCCTATGGGCTCTAGAGACATCTAGACACTATTAGCAGGGCAGACAACATCAGGAAATTAGCACTCCATCAGTGGGCTTTACATTGTAATATATGATAACTTTTCTCCCCAGTGTTTCAGAGTTAGACTCATTTATAATTTTCCTACACATGGTTCTTATGACCCTTTCATTTGAACCTATAATTATGTAAATATGTAACCCAGAGCTTTAATTCTTCTCTCTCTTCATATGTCATTTGAGCCCTGAATCTCAGCAGAGTTGCAGCCAACCCCTACTTCATCAGACTCACCAAGGACAACTAACTAAAGGATGATTGAGAACACCTATCCCCCAAAACAGAGAGTATCTAACACTACAAGCAAGGCAGTTCCATTCATCTGCCCCATGACATCTTATCGCCCTGTCAATCAGAAACAGATTAAGCATCACCATCCACAAATCCTCAAAATTGAGGAATGGACAAACATAAGGGGGGAATCCAACTATCGACTAAAGTAGACATTATCAGTCTAGTAAGGGAAGAACTTGTAATATTGATATAAAGACAGTATTCAAGAGAGCTACTGAGAGGAGGGAGAGGGAAGAATTGGTATAAAATGGGGGCATTTTGGGGACATTGGAAATGTTCTGCATGGTACTGCAATGACGGATATAGGCCATTATATATTTTTTCAGAATCTATAAAATTGTGTGGTGCAGAGTGTAAACCATACTGTAAATTATAGACCATGGTTAGTAACAATGCTTCAATATATTTTCATCAATTATAACAAATTTACCACACTAAATAAAGATGTTGTTAATAGGGAAAATTGTGGGAGGGGGAAAAGGAGGGTGGGGGCATATGGGACTCCCCAATATTTTCAATGTAACATTTATGAAATCTAAAGTCTCTTTAAAAATAAAGAAAAATTAAGAGTTCAAAAAGTACCCTCTTAAAAATGAATCAATAAGTCAAAGAAGAAATTGCAAAGGCAATTAGAAAATTACTTGAGGTTAATGAAAAAACAAAACATACAAAATCTTCTAAATTCAGCAAAGGTAGTGTTGAGAGGGAAATGTATAATTCTTAATTCTTATAACAAAAAATGAAGAAAAAGAGGCCTAATCTCATAACTTGAGGTACTAGAAATAGAAGAGCAAAATAAACCCAAAGCAACTGGTTGGAAGAAAATAGCTAAGATTATTGCAGAGATAAATTGAAATAGAGAATTAAAAACACAATAGAGAAGATTAATGAAACCAAAAGTTGTTTCTTTGTAAATATCAATAAAATTGATAAAATTTTAGCTAGACTGACACAAAAACAAACACAGAAGTTACAAATAACTAAAATTAGAAATAAAAGGAAGAACATCACCATTGACTCCAAAGAAATAAAAAGAAGTATAAGAGGATACTATAGACAATGGTAGCAAATAAATTAAATAAACTAGGTAGAATGCACAATTTACTAGAAATACACAAACTGCCTACATGGACTCAAGGACTCAAGGAGAAATAGAACATTTTTAAAGATAGATAGCAGCTAAGGAACAAAGCAGCAATCAAAACCTTCTCCAAAAAGAAAATCACAGGACTAGATAAGATCACTGGTGAATTTCACCAAACATTCCAAAAAGCCAATACTGTTCAGATTCCTTTGTATAATTGATACTGGAGAACACTTTCTAACTCATTTTATGAGGTGAGCATCATCCTAATTCTAAAGGCAGGAAAAGATAGCATAATAAAATTGTGGACCAATATCCTTGTAAATATAGATGTACAAACAGTCAACAAAACTATAACAAACAGAATCCAACAACACATTAAAAGAATTATACACCACAATCAAGTGTGATAAATCTAAAAATGAAATAGTGGAATAATGCAAGAAAATCAATTAGTGTAATATACCACATTAATAGAATGAAGAAAAAAAAGTAAAGAAAACAAAAACATGACAAACTAAAATTGATGCAAAAAAGTCACCTGATAAAATTGAGCACCGTTCTTATAAACACACTAAAAAATTAGGAATAGTAGAAAAATATCTCAAAATAATAAAACTATATGTGAAAATCCCATGAATAACCTATTCAGGGACAAGAAAAGAATGCCAAATGTCACTGATTTTATTCACCATGTAATGTAAGTACTAGCCAGAGTCATTGAACAAGACAGGAATAAAACACATCCAAACTTGAAAGGAAGTAGTACAGCATTCCCTGTTTCAGATGACATGATTCTATACATAGAAAATCTGAAAAATCCACAACAAAACTAGGAGCTAACAAAATAATTCAGCAAAGCAGAGGGTACAATATCAACATAAAAAATCAGTTATATTTCTATATAAGAGTAATGATCAATTTTATGAAGAAATCAAGAATAAAATTGCTCATGCAAAATACCAATAACCAGTTGGTTTTTATAAAAGGGTAAATATTTGGTGTAGGAGCTTACAGTTATCAGGCCATTAAACATAAGTTACTTCCTTCACCAAAGTCCATTGCCATGTGTTATAGCAAAATGTCTGCTGATGTCTGCCTGGGTAGGCTTCCTGGGTTCCTCTCTTCCCAGGGCTTGCCTCTCTCAGGCTCAGGCTTGCTTCACTCCACAAGGCCAACTGTAGGCTTTCAGGTAAACCACTTGTCTCTTTTCTCTGGGCCCTCTCTCCTTCCTCACGACCAAGCTATTCTGTATGCTTACTTCCCAGGACTCCAGCTCAAGACATCCACATCAGAACTCCAATTCAAAACTCCAACTCTGTCCTTTGCCATGTCTTTTACCTTTGAGACCACACCCACTAAGGGGTGGGGCTCAACACCCTACTGACGTGGCCCAATCAAATCACTAATCATAACTTAATCATGCCCAGATGAACAGACCAGTTTACAAGCATAATCCAATATCTATTTTTATAATTCATAACTATAACAAACTGCCAAACTGCTACAGCAACTATTAAAAATTTGAATAACTGAGATAAAGTATTTTTAAGGATATAAAGGACTTATATGGAAAAAACACAAAACATTGCTGAAAGTACTCAAAGAAGACCTAAAAAAATGGAAGCATATTTCTTGTTTATGGCTTTGAAGACTAAATATTGTTAAGATGTTGATTCTGCCAAAGCAATTTATACATTCACTGCAATCCCAATAAAAATTCTGACAGCCATAGGGACAGAATTGGAAAAGTCAATTTTAAAAAAATTGCTTGGCAAGTTACAGGCCCAAAGAGCAAAAATATTTTTAAAAAGTTGGAGAATTAACACTTCTCATTTTTACAAGTCAAGGCTACAGTAATCAAAACATCATGACATTGGCACATGAACAGACATGTAGACCAATGAAATTGAAATGGGAGTTCAGAAATAAACCCCCATGTCTATGGTCATTTGATTTTTGAAAAGGTTGCCAAAACCACTCAATGACGGAAAGAATAGACTCTTTGAAAAATGGTGTTGGGAAAACTGGATAGCTATATGCAAAAAAATGAATGTATACCTCTATCTCTCACCACATACTATAATAAATGAAAAATGGTTCTAATATCTAAATAAAATAATATAAGCTATAAAATCTTTTGGGAATTGAATTATATACACCAATAGACATGTTCTTATCCTCAATCCATTCCTGCAGGTTTGAACCTATTTTAAATATGACCTTTTGAAAATGTTATTTTTATTTAAAGTTAGGCCAAATGAATCAATTTTAGTGTAATCCAATTACTGGAGTCCTTTATAAGCAGAATGAAATTCAAACAAGAGAGAAAGCCTCAAAGGAAGCTGGAAGTGAATGGGACCTGGAGTAGAAAAGAGACCGTCATAGACATTTGTACTGCCACATGACAGAAAAGCCAAGGATGAAGGATCATTGGCAGTCATCCCCAGAACACTAATCTTGAAGGGAAAGAATCACCTTTTTCACACCTTGATTTTGGAATTCTGCCCTGCCACAATGCCATGGACCAATAAATCCCCATTGTTAAAGCTAATTCACTTTGTAGTATTTACTTTAGCAGCCATAAATTAAGAAAAACTCATAAAGAGAAACATAGGGAAATGTCTTCAGTAACCTGTGTTATGCAATGGTTGCTTAGCATTTACACCAAAAGTGCAGGAACAAAAGAAAATAAAATTAAGAAACAGAGGTTCATCAAAATTAAAAACTTTTATGCATCAGTACATGAAACTAAAAGAAAAAAACTTGCAGAATGGTAGAAAATAGTTGGAAATCATGTATCAGATAAGAATTTATTATCCATAATATATAAAGAAATCCTACAACTCAACAACAGAAATACAACAATCCAATTAAAAAATAGACAAACTTGAATAACTTTTCTTCACAGAAAATAATTGGCCACTAAATGCATGAAAATATGAAAAACATTATTAGCCATTAGCTGAACATAAATCAAAAGTTCAATGAGATACAATATCCTACCCACTAGAATTCCTATTATTTAGACAGAAAATAAAGTTTTGGATAAGATAAGAATAAATGGGAACACTTGCTCATTATTGGTGGGGATGCAAAATGAGGCCAGTGCAGCTCCTGTGGGAAAAAAATTTGGAGTTTTCTAAGAAAGTTTTGTATAGAATTATCATATGACCCAGCAATCCCATTTCTAGGTATATACCATAAATAATTGAAATCAGAGACTCAAAGAGATATTTGCACACCAATATTCATAGTGGCACTATTCCCAATTGCCAAAAGATGGAAACACCCCGAATCTCCATCATCAGATCAATAGAAAAGCAAAAGAGGTATATAAATACAATGGAATATTATTGAAAAATAAAAATGTATTAAGTCCTAATGAATGGTACAGCAGGAATAAAATTGAAGACATCGTGTTGAGTGAAGCAATCAAGACCCAAAAGCACAAATATTGTATAATTTCACATAAGAAATGATTAGAACATACACATGAATAGATCTTATACTAAAATCCAGGTTTCCATGTCCCAAGGTTGGCTAGGGAATGGGGAGTTTAAGCTTAATTGGTACAGCATTGCTATTTGGGATGCTAAGGGATGTGGTGATGGTAGCACAACATTGTGAAAATGGTTAATGCTACAGAATCGTTTATTTGCAAATGTTTAAAAGTCAAAATTACAGGTTATATGTCAATATTACAGAATATTTTTTTAAAAAACCATAGAGCTCTACAACACAACAGTGTAACCTAATATAAATCATGGCCATCACTTAACACTTTATAATGACATAGTTTCAATAATTGTAAAAGCATCAAAAGAAAGAAAGATGGAGGATAATCTAGGGACTGTATATCATAGTCATTTGGTGGTGGGTAAGAATCGTGGTTAACAGTACAAATACAAAATTGTTTCTCTATTATAGGGTGTTAAGAATATGGTGATACATGGGAAAATACAATGCCAAACTGCTACAGGCACCAACCGATTTTATTAACATTATTTTCCAGAAAGTCCCCCACCCTGGTCCCAAAATCATTATGGTTAATTAAATGCATCCATAAATTAGTAACTATACTACTTATCTTCAATTTCTTAATTGAAATGCAGATTCTGAGACTTTCTCCTTGGGGTCTGATTCTGTCACTGTGGATCCCTGAATAGCTCTGTTTATCCTTCTTGGATGTTTCCAGTACTGCTGACAGAAGAGATAGACATACACAGTAGTTAATGGTTTTGTGCCAAAAGTCCTTAGCGATTCTACAATAAAATCACTCTAAATGAACTTACTGTTTCCATTATCCATGGAACCACATCATGGCTACCATATTACACACAAGCCTCTGGCTCTTATTAGATTTCTGCCAATTAATTCAAGTAATGCCATTATGGTACAAAAACATATTTTCTCCACCTTCAAGTTGAACTCAGCAAAGGATCCTTCACAGAATACTGCCTGAATCGCCATAATTGTGACTCTTTTAATGGTTCAGCTCTTTCCAAATGTGGCAATGTTTGCCAAGACACACCCATCATCCCAAGATGTCTATGCAAGATGGATTCCCATGTCCTTCACACTGTGCTGCAGTCAACTGTTTTCTCATACCTCCCTTCCTCCCCAGCTCCAATAATTGAGGTCTGTGTGTTCATTTCAGGTACTTATTGAGAAAAAACATTCTTTTAAGGGTCTTCCACAAAAAATAAAAAATAAAAAAATAAAATAAAATAAAATATAAAATAAATTAATTAGTAAAATAAAATAAAATAGGCATCAAAATGATGCAAATTATTAATAATTGGGAAAACTGTGTAGGGATATTTGGTATGTCTGCACTTTCAGAATGACTTTTCTGTATTGCTACATCTTTTCTAATAGAAAAGAAAAAAAATATTATTATATCACTTCATATAAAATGTAATTACCCTAAGTATTTCTAATTTCATTTGCTCTGAGTATGTCAGCCATTATTTCCATATATCTTACTTCTCTACATATTATATTCCTGAAAATACAGTGCATTATTTTTGTTTTACACATTTGCCTTTAACAAAAATTTTACATATCTATACTGTCTTGGGCTTTTCACTACTTTTTGTAGATTTAATTTTTCCTCTCATATCATTTTCTTCAGTCTGGAAACTTGTTAGCTATCCTTGTGCCACAGGACTTTTGGCAACAAATTTTCTGAGCTTTCATTTATTTTAAATGTCTCCATCTCACATTTGATTTTCATGAACATTTTCACTAGATATAGAATTATTGTAATTTCTATTATTATTATTTACCTTCTCACACTTTGTGGATTTTTTTTCCTTCAAGCATCCATGTCTGTTTTGGGAAGCCTGTCATAATTGACATGTTCCCCACTCTGAATGCCCCAAATGTTCCTCCCTCCTTCCCCCTTTTTGCCAAGTTTTGTGTTCTTTCTGCTCACCCTGGCTGCTCTGAAGTATTTCTTTGTATCTTTCATTTTCTGTAGCTTGATTTTGATGTGCTACTGTGTGGGGGAGTGGAGTGAGGGTCGAATGCATATTGGATTTATGTTGTTTTGCATGTTCAAAATTTGTGCAATACATAAATTCATGTTTTTCTCCAAATTTTATTAAAACCTATTTTATAAACCACCTATTCTAACTAAAAAAAATTTTTGAATGACTATAACACTTTAAATTGCTTTTAAATGTTTCATTTAATTAGAAAAAATCTGGTAAGTGCTTTTTGGAACAACACAGCTTTTTTATTTTTCCTTTTGTTTTAATTAAAAACATCATATTAGGAGGGGTGAACAAAAATATAAGCTAAAGGGAGGCTGAGACATAAGAATTTTTTCATGAGATTAAAGTAGAAATGAAAAAAATACATTATTTGATGAATATGATTAAATCAATCTATTATTCTTAATATGTGAAAAGGACTCATGAGAAAAATAACAATTCTGCAACAATCCTTGCCATCAGTTCAGTGATGTACTTGAATCCACAATGGTGAAAAGCAAATAACATATAATTTGTAATCTGTAAATATGTGTTCATGTTTCACCTCCATGATTAAAAGTTGTGTGTGATATTAGCTCTTTGGTCCAAAGTTTTCTTCCCTTTAAAAGAGCAATATATTTGAATGACCAAGCAGACACAATGATGGAGGCCAGGACGGCTCATTAAATAAATAAAGCAATAACTATATAAAAAATTTCCTTTAAATTTTCATTATAAAAGAGGGTTAACATAAAATTAAAATTCCATCAGCAAATGTATTCATTTATTTTTTTTAATTAGCAAATATTGGCAGTAAAACTAACAGTCTAAACAAATCATTAAAATGTATGTGACCAGAGTCTTGAGCCAGGTACATTGCTATCAGTAATATGCATGCCAAAACTCTATAGGGTTTAAATCCAGTGAATCATATTATGGGTAACAGAGCTTTAAAAGTGGATTTAGTGATCATCTTCTACCTTTTCATGTTCCAAAATAGTATAATTTTTAAAAGTGCTATGTTCCATAAATACATATATACATACTTTCTGAATGCTAAAGGAAAAGTTTTACTTGTTATGATCAAACCAGTATTAGAACATATTGAAAGAATTCAGCAGTTACAGATAATTTGCCCTTTAAAGAATTTAATTAATTATGGAAAAGCTTTAGAAAGTAATTTAAAATAGCTTCCATAACTATCATTTAATAGAAAGCAGAAAATTCCAGATGCCGAGGACTCAACATTGAAGCTCAACAAAGCTTTGAAAAGAAGAGAAAGAAAACAGATGCTATCATACATTCAGCACTGGTTGCAGGAATGGAATTTTATGCACTTTGCTTTATTTTATCTTTATAGCAGCTCTCACAAGCTAATACATGTCAGAGCTAAAGCTTAATCCCATGTCACTCTTATGTTGTGTGCATGTGTTCTTCACAATCATATAGAGCTTCCTAATGTACCATGACCTTATTCTGCCTCCATAACTGGCCACCATAGTGAAAGAAAACAAAAGATGATGCTTGAGGTATGTGGTTTTTTTTAAGTCATTAAGAGAAGAGAAAGAGACTATGAACCAAAGAGACTACCATTAAAAGAGGATAAACTATGCAGTATTCTGAATTGGCTTCTAGATTACATATATAGAAAAATAAGCTTAAAAGAATAATTGGTAATTTTCCTCATTATATAAAATAAAAAACCACTAGATAGCTGAAATTTTCTTGCACTCTATTGATAAATTTTCAGAACCATTTATGTTTAGAGCCTACTTACTTTGCTCTTATTTTGACCTGCACTATCTTACTTTGAACATACTTATCTGCAAATGTGAAAGAAGGTCTACACTAAGAAAATATTTTAGGTTATCATAAAAAATTTGAGCATGAAACTGGAAAAGCTATCATGACACAATCCTAATCTATGTTTAGACTTCCTAAAAATTGGTATAATCCTATCACTTTAAACATGGGGAAATAAAAGAATTACAATTAAATATCATAAAATGGTATTTAAATGCAAAAGGAAAAATGAAGCCAAATAATATTCTAAAATATAATAGCAACAGAGTATAAAAAAGTAGTGTAAAAAGGAAATTAAAAATTTAATCTCTTATAAAATGTATTTTTTAAGAGGGCTAAAGCTTCAAGAAAACCACATATATCTGAAATTAGATGAATAGATATCAGGAGGATATAAAAACAAGAGTAACAGAATACAGAGATAAACTAGAAAAAAAAACAAACATAAATCTAGAATAATTTTTTAAATTATGTGAATGATTATTCACCATACTCACTATAGAAAGCACAGTTAAGGAAAGAAAAAATGAGAAGGACAGATATGAAGGAAAATATATTTGAAGTAGGAAGAGATTTAAAACTGAGAGAAACTGACAGAACTAAAATGCTAGCTGCAATTTTCAAAAGTGTTTAAAATGTGTCTCATAAAAATTTTAAAAATGAATATTTATGGAAAAATCTATTTACTATTTCATAACAGGGAAATCTGGAAGATGATGAGACTGATTGAAAGAGCATTTAAGTACCAGGGTTTTATAGGATTTATTTTAAAGATACAATGAAATAAGCCTTTTTTACATTAAAATTTTTTTGAAGACCATATGCATATGGAAAATTACACTACCCTAAGAGTAAATAAATTTTCATAGACTGAAAACCCAAAAGTGAGAGTGTATTCTATACCACAGCCATCATGGGTAGTCTGACCATATGCTTGGAAAGGGATTAACCTAGGCCTCATTGTTTGCAGAGAGCAGAATCAAAGTCCAGGTATTGGAAATGGTGTGGTTACCTATACAGCAGGCCCTGAGGACAGAACATTGGTTCACAGATGACTCTCAGACCTTGAAGTCTAATGGAGACAGAGGCTGTGCTGGTCAGTGAGGGGAAGAGTGGGGGGCGGGGGTTGGGTTAAACTATCCATGGAACTGAGGGAAGGGTTGGAGGGAGGAGCAGGTGAAATTTGGGAATTTACAGGTCTGTGGTTAAAGCTACAATGGCGGGAATGTTCTTTTGGTAAATAAGACAAAGTATTGTTACTGGCGTAAGGCACTGGGTGTGGGGGCATATGTAGGATAGGGAGCACCTGGGTCATGCCTTTACAGAATATGCAAGTGTTCATCTCATCATATAAAGTGTTATCTCAGTGGGTGGAGACCCACACAATAAAAAAGAAAATAGTAAACTCCCATCCTGGGAAGTCTTGCTGTGATCTCAATTACAGGGACAAAAACATATGCTGTGCCTAATAAGAGAAAACAGACCAATATGTTAAGCCCTCAATATTATTGCAAGTAACTATGAATCTTACTCCTCAAAAACTGATACTTAATTATATACCCGAGTTTCTGAAGGGAGGGTGAAGGAAGAATAAAAAGGATGGAACACAGGACATTTTTAGTGCTTTAGGATTGTTCTGAATGATCTTGCAATAACAGATACTGGTCATTTTAAATTTCATCAAAACCTATAAAAGTGTATGATCCAAAATGTTAACCATAATGTAATCCATCAACCATGGTTAGTAGTAGTGCTTGTATATTTGTACATCAATTGTAACAAATGTACCATCCGCATGTAAAATGCTATTAATAGGGTAGTTTGGAAAAGGGGGAGGGTGTTGGGTATATAGGAATCCTTTGTTTTCTATGTGACTTTTCTGCAACCTAAAGCTTCTTTGAAGATAAAATGAAAGAAAAAAAAAAAAGACCCACCCTGTCAGTGGGCCTTACTCTGGAGTTGATATTCCCCAGTCTAACAGAGCTAGACTCATTTATAGTTCCCCTACATACGGCTCTTCAGCTCCTTTTATCTGAACCTATAAGTAGCATTATACTTGTTAAATATATGTCCAAGAGACTTAAATCTTTGGATTGTTCATGTGCCAGTTGAGTTCTGAATTTCAGCACAGTTGTAACACCTACTCTCCAGTTCATTGGCCTCACCAAGGACAACTAACAAGGAGATTACAATGGACAAAGCCCATCCCAAGGAACAGAGTGTTTGCAACTGCAAGCAAGATAGGTCCATCCCCCAGCTCCATGAGATCTAACCCCTCTCTTAATTACAAAGAGTGGGCAACACCATCCTAAAATCCTCAACATTGGGGAATGAGCAATGAACTAAAGTCATCTTATTATTAGTCTACTTTAGACTTAATATTATTCTAACACTGGAAGATTTTTTATCATTGATATAAAGGCAGTGGCCACTAGAGGTTCTGAGAGGAGGGACAAGGAAGAATAGGAATAAAATGGGGGAATTTTTGAGATATTGGAATTGTCCTGCATGACATTCAATGACAAATACAGGCCATTATCATTTTGTCATAACCTGTAAAATTCTACAGTGCAGAGTGCAAACTATAATGTAACTATAGTCTATTATAGTCTTTAAAAATAAAGAAAAGGAAAAAAAAAACTAATGGAGTTTGACTTTTTTTATTCCAAATATGCTTGGGAAACTTGATCCCTTTTTCCTTCCAATTTCTCTGCTCTGGAATCGCAGTGTCTATGCTAGCCAGTCCCATTATTGTATTTTGAAATAGATAAATTGTATTTTAAGTTTCACAGATCCACAGATTATATAGGAATATTTCCTTAAGACACACCACTCCCACAAAATATACTGATGAGGTTTTAGTCTCAGGCTGATGATTGAAATGATTTAAGGGCTTTTGAATGTTGGAATGGATAAATGTGTTTTGCACATGGGAAGAACATATGTTTCTGTGTTCCAGAAAGCAGACTGTGGTAGATTGAATTTTGTACCCAAATACAGATATGTTCTTAATCTTAATTCTCATTCTTGTGAATTAAAACCCTTTGTAAATAGTACCTCTTGAATATAGTATTTTCATTTAAGGTGTGGCCTAAATGAATGAGGATGTGTCTTAATCAATGTTACTGGACATTTTATGAAAAGAAGGCATGGAAAACAAGAAATTGGATAAGGTCACATAGGAAGAAGCTGGAAATCAATGGAAACAAGAAGAGGAGACACAGTAGAAAAAGATCTCCATGTGGCAAGAATCAAGCACATCATCTGATCATGGGATTTTCCTTGGTAGGATTATCCAAATCTTCATTCTTGATGGTTCTATGTAAATAGTGGTCCTGTCTGGACTAAGTTACTCTCTTATTCCATTGGCTTTAATCACAAGGCATGTTAGTACTAAGAAACAACCTAAGGGAACTCCTATATCCCTGACATATTCTTCCTTACCTCCTTACCTTCCTTATTTGTCCAATTTCACCTTGGTAAGCAGGATCAATTAATTACTTTTGCCAATAGAGTAACTTCATTTTTGCACATTGTTTCAGAGATATGAGGAAACCAAAATGGCCAGTTGGCAGTCTTATGTTCCTGTTCAATTCAATCATTGCTGTGTTTCCTGGTGGGAGCACTCCTCCTTTTGGAGAACTTTAGGGCAGCAGAGCATAAGTTCACAGTGATAAAAAGCAAAAAGTGTGTTAATGGATGGCAAGGATAATAGAGAAAGGTGCCACTCCCATTTCTGCACTGTGACACCTGATGCCGTGAATGCCGGTTGTGGGAGATACAGCACCATAGAGTGAACACTGATTCAGAGAATATAAAGCCCCCATGAAGGACATTTCCCCAGCTCTGCAAGGTATTGCCACCTTACTGATATTGTAATTGAGTCTTCAAAAGGGCATCCCATGATTCTATCACTCTAGCTGCTTCAGTATGATGGAGAACATGGTAAGGTCACTGAATCCCATGGGCATGGTCTTCTTGCCATACTTCAATATTTGTGGAATACAATGATAGTGGACAAGGCATTCTATAAGCCCACAGATGGTAGTTTTGATAGAAGCATTGTGTGAATAGACGGCAAATCTGTATCCAGTATATGTATGTTGTCCAGTAAGTACAAAGTGCTGTTACTTCCATGATGAAAATGGTCCAATATAATCCACCTGCTATTAGGTAGCAGAGTGATTGCCTTGTGCAATGGATTTATCAGGGACTGAGTGTTTGTCTCTGCTGCTGACAGATTGGGCACAGAATTGTAGGTGTAGCCAGGTCAGTTCATCCTTGCTGAGTGGAAGTCCATGTTGCTGAACCAATGCATAAACTTCATCCTGTCACCCTGTCAAATATTTCATGAGCCCACTGGGCAATGACAGGAATGGCTGAGTAAAGAGGCTGAATGGCATCCACAGAACAGGTCATTCTACCCACTTGATCATAAAATCCTTCTGGTGAGTAATCATATGGGGCACAAAAAGCTTCAGGTTTTTGATATTCAGAAAGTTCTATTTGCACACCTCTTCTGCAAGCCATGTAATCTCTAATTTTTGAATTATGTTCCTTTCAAACACAGATCACCCTGCCAAAACACTGTCCATAGCAGCTGAATCTAAACAGAAATTCACCTGTATCCATTTCACTTCCATGCAAAACGAACAATGATATAATGCCATATAGCTATATAAAGCCCTGTCCATTGTGAGAACTCCCCTAAAACACTGTCCTTCAGGAATGTCCCATAAAGTCAATGTAGTTTTGCATCTGCCCATATTTGGGTCATTTCAATATATTGTTCAAAACCTGTAAACAAGCCCCAAGTTTTCACTTTTTATAAGGACCACCTGTGGAGGCATATCTATAGGGTGGGAGAGAGAGGATAAGGTGGCAGGAGTGGAGGCATTTAAGCTGCTTCTTCAAGTAACATTTTTATGCCTTCAGGGCCTGCTAGAGTCTGATCTACTGTAAGTACTGCCATTTACTGATGGATTGCTACAGGGCACCAATGACTTAATTGCAAGGCAGGTCAGGCAATACCCTGACATGATGGGCAGCTCAGGTCTCAGGGTGGCTTATAATTAAGCATTCAGTCTCTACTAAGGCCCAGTAACAGGCCAAAAGCTGTTTTTAAAAAGAGAGTATGATCTGCAGAGGATGCCAATATCTGTACCATGTTTCTTTATATTATAGAAGCCTGAGAACAGCCCCAAACAGCATCTCTATTTGCCAATGATCATTCAAGCACCATTGGATAAGCTGAATCATTATGTCCATGTGGTAAAGCAGCTGGCAAGACAGTTTGGACCTGTTTCAAATCTTCTTCTTGTTCCAGTTGCCACTGAAAACTACCAGCTTTTTCTCTACTCAGTAAATGGACAATAGTAGCAAACACAAATGAGAAATATGTTGTCTCCACAATTCTGAGACCAACTAGGCCAGCTGCTTTTTTTTGATTGTAGGAGGGGCCAGATGTATCAGCTTTTTTCTTTGAAAGAATAATAGAGACTATAATGATAATTTACAAATATATTTAGTTGGGAGTGCTAGAAGGAGACTAAACATAGAATAGGGCAGAAGATGCATTTGAAGAGATAATTTTAACAATTGTCTAAATTTGATGAGACATTGTTTCATAGACTCAAGAAGCCCAACAAAACCCAGAACAAAAAATCAAAATAAATGTAGACTTAGGTATATAATAGTAAACTTGAAAGAAAATCTTAAAAATAGCTAGAAAATAGGGTTATAACCAGCAAAGTGGTAATAAATGGAAAAGCTGACTACCAACACCAACAATGGAAGACAGAAGGCATTGGCATGAGATCTTTCTATTATTGTGAAAGATTAACTGCCAAAGTACAATTCTATACTGAAAAACAACTCCTTTGAGATGAGGTAAAATAAACATTTCTCCAGACAAGTAAAAACTGGGAAAGTTTCCCAGCAGAAACTAATTTTTTAAATAAATGTGAAAGGATATTATTTAGGCTGAAATAAAATAATCCCAGATGGATGGTTCAAGATTCTAGATGGATTGAGGAATAATAATTGTCAGTTAAGCTAAATGAATATTGAATGGATAAAGTAATAATAATGTTCTCTGTGGGTTAGAACATACATTTAGAATTAAAATAAATGATAATATATTCATAAGATATGTAAATGGACCTAAAGTGTTTTAGAATACATTATATGTGAAGTCTATAAAGAATAATTAATGACAGATTTGATAAGACAAGCAAAAATGTTGTAATTTCTCAGTTAATATCTAAGACAATATTAAAATAATGCATCTCATCAAATAAGTAGAAGAGAAAAATTGAACAAAAATAATTCAGTCCAAAAGAAAGCATTCATCAGAGGGAGGCAAGATAGCATTGGTTTAGGAGGACACTTGTTGACTCGCTCTCTGAGAATGGCTGAATGGGAACAGGGTCCTGCCCAGGAATATGTGCTGTGGGTGCACGGAGTAAGAACCTTGGGGACATCTACTTGGAGGCAGTTCGATAGCTTGGATTGCTCGGTAGAGATTCGTAAGTTTTAACTCTACCTGTGGTGGATAACACAGATGGCTGAGCCCCACCCTTAGAGAAAATGGCTGGTTTGAGCCACGACTCTCGCTGGCAACTGGGTGAGAGGGAGCATTCTCCAAGAGTGGGAGGGTTTTGGTGACGGTTGAGAGGGGTTTCCTTTCTGTGAATTTGGCTGCCTGGAACCCCTTGCAGCTTTGGGGAACAAAATTGCTGGCTTGAATCAGCACCAGGCAGAAGGGAGTGGTGAATCTGCTGAGGAAGTTGATTTACCTAGCTGCCCAGACATACGCCCCAACTCCTGCTGGCAACCCTGTGAGAGGGAGCATTCTCTGAGAGTGGGAGGGTTTGGACAGAAGGTGAAGAAGGGTTTCCTTTCTGTGATTTGACTTCTTGGACCACCTCATAACATTGGGGAGCAGATAAGCCAGCTTGAAGCAGTGCCATGCTGAGGGGAGGGGTGAATCTACTGAGGAAGCCTGAGTTACCCAGCAGCCAAGTGACACTGAGGCTTTGCTCCAGAGGGGGCAGAGTCAGCCAATTTTATCATCTGTACTGACAAGCATCAGAGCTTCAGGTCCCCTGGGTAGCCCAGGAAGTGGGAAGTGCTTGATTAGTTTCCATGAGCTTAGTTAGGGTCCCCTTGGTGAAGGGGTTGATCTAGAAGAGGACTTCTTTGGGGCCCCTTATTTCACACACACACAAAAAAAGCCTGTCACTTTAAAAATTAAAAAATGAATTTTTCTTTTTAATTTAGTTTAACAGCTAAAATCTCCCACAAAACCTGCAGATATAACCTTGCAGGGCAATTGATTGATAAACACAAGCAGGCTGAGAGGTTCCACAAGAGCCCAAGAAGGAATACACTTCTTCCTTATATTTGTTTGACTGCTTGCTTGTGTGGTTGTTTGGTTTTTCTCTGTTTATTTGTTGTCTCTTGCTTTTCTTTCCACTTTCCTTCCCCCCTTCTTTTTTGTTTCTTTTTTTTAAATTCGGTGCTGCTAGCTTGTCTCCTCTTTGCTGAACTTTGTCTTCAGTAATTTCCCATTCTCTGTCTTTATTGATTTTGTCTCCCAAGCTACCTCTTATCCTTTCATCTTTCTGCCTTCTGCTTTCTGTTGTGGATCTAACATTTCACATTTTTCATTAGCACACAACTTAAGGGTGTCAATTTCTATTCTATCTATTCTGTTTTCTT
>JAQZBX010060665.1:0-17260 GCA_029593785.1 Cabassous unicinctus
GATACCGGCAAAAGCTTTTCCAAAGGGGGCTGTTTCAATTCATCTCTCACCACCAGCGTGTGCAAGTTCTGGCTGCCCCAACCCAGGGCCAATAGTTAAAGCACTTGACTTAACTTGAGCCAATCTGGTAGTGTCTCATTTTGATTTTAATCTGCATTTCCCTGATGATGAGTACATTTGAGCACCTATTCATAAGTGTATTGGCTAACTGGATATGTGCTTCTGAATTGTGTTGTCAAGTGTTCTGCCATAGTTCTATTGGACTGCACACCTGACTGTGAGGTGAGAGGCAAGCACACGGCTGTTTTGAGAATTTTATTGAAGGTGAAGATTTTTATTGTTGGTGAAAAGAAGGGGACAAAACAAGGAATTCAGAAATCTTATGACGTGTCAAGAGTGTTTTCAGTCTGGCACTTGAGGTACCTCCTTTTACTTTCCCTGCTCCAACCACATTCTCTTGGAACAGAAGGGCTGGTGGTGCCTAGTGTATATATGAGAAAATGGAGCCCCAGGTTGGAGAAGTGAGATTCCTGAAAAAGGCTGATATTTTTTACGGGGAGGTGGGCTGTGGGAAGACCATTCTGGCCTGTGGCGTACATTAAAGGACACCCCATTCAGACATGCAGGGACTCTCCAGGTGCAAGTAAGGTCAGTTCCCAAAGGAGGGGAAATGAACTGCCCTTTACCACTGCCCGGCCATTTGAAAGAAAAAGTGAAGGCCTCAGGAAGGTTACATTACAGATCCCACAGCTAGTAAGAGGAAGGTCTAAGGCCAAAACACTGATCTTCCCATCTGAGGCTCTTCCAGCTTTCTTTTCATAATCGCTGCTATCCGTGGATGCACAGAACTGCCAAGGTCTTGGGGCATTTGGTGTTTTCAGTCAAATTGAAATAATTCCCCAGAATCTTCGTTGAGGAGGACATTCACTTTCCCTGGCAGAGTGGGGATTGCTGAAACAGACCACTGAGCTGTACCTGCCCCATTCATGAAGCATGAGACGTGGTGGATGGGTACAATCAGCTGAGCAAACAAGCTCAGGATCTTTGTGAGCATCCTTTAGCAGCCAAAGTTGACCTCTGAGTCCAAACTTTAGGGTACAAGACGCTTCGACAGCTGGTGAACTGCATGCATCCACTTCACAACCATTTGTAGATTTCCTACAGTATGCCAGGTACCCTGCCAGGGGCTGGGGATAGAAATGAGAAGATGTCTAGCCTCAAGGAGTGCACAGTCTAGCTGGGAGACAGGAGGGAGGGGATAACCAAACAGACTTTATGATTTGTGCCATGACGGAAGGCTCAGCTTCTCAGGGGAGGCAATCAAGTCAGGGAGGACTTCCCTGACAGGTGCTGCTGGCGAAGGGCGAGGCTGCTGTCACTGCATCTTCTAAATCTGTCCCCTGAACTGCTCAACATGGTCAACTGTGCACCGTGCAATCACAATGCCACTCCAGGCCCCAACACAAAAGAGGTGTTCAGTGGCTAAAGCACTCATTTAGCCAAGCTCCCAAGTAATGAGCCCTCACCCCAAAGGCACAGGCACCAAGTAAGTGCCCAGACAGTACACTGGTATGTGATGGATGTGCATTTGAAAGCAAAGGAGGAATTGATGAGCCAGAACAGAGGTGGGGAAAAATCACCATCTCCCTAATTTTAGGTAGCCTGCCTTATTCCTTACAGGAAAGAAGAGAGCAAGATGAACTGTGGGAGCTTCTGATAAAGGTAGTGGTGAGTGGGTCTGACTCTGAGACAAGGAGGGGAGCTAGATAGTGGGGGCTTGGGGTGCAGGGTGTAATTTAAATCTTGTTTTTAAACTAGGTTGACAAGGAAGGGTGAAGAACTAACAGCTGATATCCATAAACGTGGGAACCTGCTGCAGGATGTTAAGCGTTGTATCAGGTGGTCCTGGTGCAAGGTGGTCAGCAGAGCTTGAATCACAGTGGCCATCACTGGGGTGGAAGGTGGAGAGAGACGTGAGCAGCTGGACTGACCCAGTGAGGGGAGAGCAGCTCATGGGCAGACCAAGAAGTACTTCTGAATGGAGGGGTTGGTGGTGGTGGTGGTGGTGAAGGCTGGGCAGATGGAACTGCTGCAGATAACCATTCATCTACAATGTCTTTGCATCTCCCCCATTACCAACCTACTTGGGAAAAATAATAATAATCACATCTCAAATCAGTATAATTTGAAGAGTAATTGAGTAATGAAAATCTAGTTCAGAACCAAAGATGCAGCCTCTTCAATCTCACTTGCTAGTTCCCAAATTAATTTTCAAAAATTAAGACACCTCTAATGAGACTCAAAATTGTTTACCACGAATCCACACTGTAGTAAGGGGAAGATAAGGATACTAAGCCAGAAAAAGTGTTTTATGTGAATCTTGCGGTGTGAGTGTTGGATGAGGAGGGGATGGTTCTTCTCTCTGGAAGGTCATTTAACTATAAATGGCATTTGTTGGACATGTGAGTAGATGAACTTGGATGCAAAGGGGGGAGAATGGGATTGCCTAAAATATCTACAGAACTCAACTTGGCATTTGAGGAACCTGAATTTGAATACAGGCATACCTCAGCTATTGAGGGTTCAGTTCCAGAACACGGCAATAAAGCAAGTATCGTAATAAAGCAAATCATGCAAAGTTTTTGGTTTCCCAGTGCATATAAAAGTTATGTTTACACTATACTGTAGTCCATTAAGTTAGCATTATGCCTAAAAAAAAAAGGTACACAAAAACAGTGAACCCTAAGTCAAACCATAGACAATAGTTAATAGCACAATTATAAAAATGTGCTATTATCAATTGTAACAAATGTTCCACAGCAATGCAAGGCGTTAATAATAGGGTGATATATGGGAATTCTTGTCGCTGCCTCTTACCACTGGTGCCACTTGTTGTGCACCTGACTCTATGTGGCAGGGCCTGTGGCACCAGCACATCCTTTTTCAGAACTTCCAGACCAGCTTGAAGAGAACCAGAAGGGATTGTGGCCTGGGCTGGGCCATGTGCCCACCCCTCAACCAACCACTGAGCCCGGGGAGTCCCTGTAAGAAGTTGCCATCTCCCATTTGGAATCTACGTTGGAGGTGGGTGGGGGGCAACCAGTGGGTCCCAGAAGAGGAGAAAGCTGACCTGATATGGCCACTGGTACCTGTTGTTGTCCCTGTGAGCCAGAAACTGCTCCCACCCCCATTTGAGCCTACTACGGCTTGGCAAAGTTTAAAAGTGAACTCTGCTCATAAATGTTTCATTTCTAAGCCATGGCAAAATTTAGAAACTGAAGTCTCCAAGTCTGAGAAATATAATACACCAGTGATACACATAGAATTGGCCTTCGTGCATGTTGCAAGGTTCTCATCTGCTATCATGATGTTCTCACAAACTTGCTCAAAGTTGTGGGAAATTAATCCACATCTAAGTCACTGGGTTGGAGTATCTCCACTGGCAGATCCTATCAAGGCACAGACCTGTGGTTCGACCTTCTTTCCCCCTACTCCCCCACCCCCCGCTGCCCCCGTCTCTCTGTCTCTCGGGCTAATCTCTGCCAACACTTCAGTCCAGTTTGCAATCTAGCACTGCCAGGAGCAGCAAGGAGGAGGAACAGCAAGGCAGACCACAAGCAATCCCAGTTCATCCCCAAGGAACCTTCTCTTTCTGTGTCACACTTCTGTGGATCCTGCCACTCTGAAGTGTCAGCAAGAACAGGTGCTAAGGATTCAGGTTCTACTTCTCTGTAGGTATTTGCCTTAGTGCCTTGGGAACTTCAGCAAGACTGAAAGCTAGTAAAATATAATTTCAGTTCAATCCAGGGCAGAGTCTTTCAAGTTCTTGTTGTTTGGAGTGGTTGGTGGTGGAAGACATTAGACACTGTAGGAAATTGCAGGAGACTGCAGAAATGCTGTCATAAACATAAATTCTATTTACTGAACACCCAATCATCACCAGGCACTGTGCTAGTCTCTGTACACAGGTCACCTAATTCTCACAACAGTCCTGCGAAGTGGGTCCTACTGCCTATTTGACTGACAGGAAAGGGAAGGCTCAATCTGATCAGATTGGCCACTGGAGGTCATCTGGCTGGTGGACGGCGGGCTGGCCTTTGAATCCAAGAATGGTCAGCTCCAAAGTCCACATGCTTCTCTCCCAGGCATGCTGCCTCCCCTGGAGTGAAGACAGGGGCATCGCAGCCTGAATTTGGAGCACCTAAGTCCCAGGGACGCTAACAGACTATCGTCATCTAATCCTCACAATAATCACTCCTATCTCGCAAGACTGGTTTTTTGTTTTTTTCCATTTTACAGTAGCTCAAAGAGGTTTACGTAACTTTCCCAAAGTCACACAGCAATTAGGCAGCAAGGAAGGAAATGGACCCAGATCTGCCTGGTTTGAAAGCTGAGGTAATTTCCCCTATGCCCGCACGCCATCCCTTACAAAGGCCACCAGGAGAGCTGGGTGGGGTGGTAACGCCAGAGAAAGAGGGGGTAGGGGGACGGGGCTGGCTGGAGAGACTGATCTGGGAGGCTCACTCTGGGCAGTAATAAAAGCCTGAGTGCACTGGCCACCTTCACGCTTGCACACGAGCACCCACCCACGCTCACCCCCGACCCTCACACAACACTCTCGATCCTTCTGCTACACCCCGCAGGACCTACCCACATGCTCTCAGCCACACCTTCCAGTCGGTGTCAAGGGAACCAAAAAAGAACACAAACTTGACCTCGTGCACTTTACAGGTGGATGCTTTTAAATTCACTTTTGAGACTCTGTAATGTGAACCACTTGCAGAGAATACCTCCCCCCAAAATCAACTTCATCTCTTGGCAACTATATAAAATATTTGTAGGCTCCCATCCAAGCACAGTTAAATAGAACTTCAAGGGGAATGACTTTTCCAATTGTTTTAAGACTGATCACTTTGGTTTTAAGACTCTGCGGTGCAATATCATCCATTGTTTAATCTTCATTTTTATAATCAAACTGATCCAATTTATCAGACTAGAAAAACGCTTTTAAATGCTCAAAAACTTAAACTATAAGGAAATATTCCTATTGATGAATTATAATTGGATATACAGGTGTGTATAAATATATTAGATTTTTTATTTTATTTATTTATCCCCCCCTCCCCCATTGCTTGCAGTCGCTGTCTGCTCTCTGTGTCCATCTGCTATGTGCTCTGTGTCTGCTCGTCTTCTCTTTAGGAGGCACCAGGAACCGAACCTGGGACCTCCCATGTGGGAGAGAGGCACTCAATCGCTTGAGCCACCTCAGCTCCCTGGTTTGTTGTGTCTCTCATTGTCTTTCCTCTTTGTGTCTCTTTGTTGCATCATCTTGTTGTGTCAGCTCGCCGCACCCATGGTGCCAGCTTGCCTTCTCCAGGAGGCACCAGGAACTGAATCCGGGACCTCCCATGTGGTAGGCAGGAGCTTATTCACTTGAGCCACATCCGCTTCCCAGGTATGTATATATTGATATAAAATTCAGATAGGCTTGTAAATAAAATATTCATGTTATTAATCTTGCAACGATGGATCTTAGAATTTCCCTCTTTCTCTATCCACACTCTTGAAAAATTTTAAAGGTAGCTGTTTAAAATAGTCACATGTAGGGGACCAGAAGGGAAGACTTAAGTTGCCTCCACCTCCCAACAAGCCCTAAATGGAGGATGGGTCGGGGCCGTCTGTGTTTTGACAGCCGTGAAACACTTGTCACGCAGACAAGTTGAAATAAACCCTGAAGAAGTCGAAGAGGGAGAAAGGGGCAGGCTAACGTAAAGCCACACATGCCCGGGTCTTTGTGCTAACGCTTGCCTTGGCTATCCTCCTTCCTCGGACCTCTTGGAACAGCCCTGGCCTCGGGTTCTCCTCCTGGGTCCCTCGTTCCTGAGCACCAAAGGCCCTGCTACCATTTTAGCCCTTTCTTCAGTTCTATCCTCCTCAACTTCTCTGCAGAGTGGGTACTCCTGCTCCTTCCCTCTTTTGGGAAACCGCGTGCCCCCTTCATTTCAGCGATTTCTGCCAACTTCTGACTAAGCTGCTTCTTTATTTTTCTTGCTAGCTACCATTTCTTCTTTCTACCATAAATTTAGGCCTTCAACACCAGTTGGTTCTCCAGGCCTTCGATATGGGTCAGTTCTTTGGACCTTTTTCCTCTGTTTCATGCTATACTCCCCTGAAAATCTCATCTACGTCCATACTAGAGCATTGCTACTTGGGCAATCTCATCAATGCCCAAGTCACTTCTGGATGAGCAATTTCCAGAGTGCCTTCTCCAGCACTCCAGCCTCAGTTTCCACCTCCTACCGGACCATCATGTTCCACCCATACCCATCCAGCATGTGCCTGGTTCCAGGGGAAAGGCTCAATGAAGAGTGAGCATGCCATGTCCCCAGCCAAGATGGCAACTCTGACTTCCCTATTTCGGGTCACAGGACTGCCATCTTCTCAGGGTATGACACTCATGGTTACTGTAGACAGGCATAGAGAGAATACTTGAAATTCAAGTCAGACAGGGAGATACGGGACATCTGGCTGATGCTTTATCAGATTCCCATCCCAGGCTGTGGGCAATGGCTCCATCTGAAGATGGGGAAGTTGAGGCTACTGGGGATTTGGCAAATTCAGATTCTCAACTGACAATGAAGCTCAGAATTGACCAAAGCATCTTTTAAAATCACATTTGCTTTTTCATTTTTTTTAACTAACTCAAGAACGTGTTCTTAGTGACCACAAAAAAACCTGAATGATTACAACAGCTGAACCACAACCCCTTTAAATTAAATTCTGATTGTAAATTTAAAAAAAAGGCCAGTTACGGGAATATCTTCACAGATAACTCCATGCAGAAAAATAAGACCAGCAATGCCAAGAAAACACGGCCCTCCTTGAAACCAAAAGGGCCAAAAATAAACAAATAAATAAAAAATAAGAACAGAAGGCAATTAGGACTTGGGGGGGGGAGTGTAGAGGGTTTGTATGTTTTTTCCTTCCTGCTATTACTACATTTTTTTTTGTTTTGAAACGGGAGTGCTTGGGGGCAAGAACCAGGATATTTAAGCATGAAGTGGAGGCCCTCCTTTGCAAAATGGACAAAAAAGAGTCGGCTTGTGGCACAAATTAGATGGAAGAAGCCAAAGAGCCTAAGGCTGCATATTCCAACCAAATGGAAAGAAATGCACTGGGGAGGATCAGAGTAAGCCTGAACAAATCTGAGATCCACGACGCCTGATGGGGCGCAGTAAAAAAAGTACTCAGAAACCAGAGGTCGAGGCCAGACAAAGAAGCCTGCTAGCAAAATCCTGGTTCCAGCAGAAAGGAGAGGCTTGTGGAGCTGGCAGTGAGAGATGGGACTCATGAAGACAGGAGTTTGGGAGACCACTCCTTCGATGAGCTGTGGGACTTTTCACCTGGAGTATGTCTGCTGGATTAATGATCAGGAACCCTGGGCATCAAACAGTCAAGACTCCAAAACTTAGCCTTTACTGAGCATTTGCTAAGGTACCAGGCATTCTTCTAGATCCTTTCACGTTCACAACTCTAATCTTCCCAAAGACTCTGGCAAACACGTTATCATAGCCCCAGTTTACAGACAACTGAAACTGAGGCCCAAGGTCAAAGAGCTGATGGCCGGAGAGAGGAGGCCTCACCCATGGGTTGACTGGGCGTTACATCCTGTGCTCTTTCTCATGACTAGCTATGCACCTGCTGTGGATACACAACTTTACAGCAAGGGGTAAAGCTAGGAGTGAGCTGGGTGACTTCTCCAAGAAGCAGTCCTACCTATGGGGAATCAAAAGGAGTCTGAAATAAAGAAATGAACAAATTGCCTTTCAGATTTATATACAAACCCAACAGGAGCTTGGGGCCCCAGTCTTCTGCTCTGTTCTGATCATCACTGGCACCAGCAAACAGACACGGGGGGTTTCAGCAGAGAAGCTACCCACATTTAGAGACTTTCAGCCCTATTTTCTTAAGACTCACAGTTTTTGCAGAAAGTTGCAATCACTAACTCTGATTGGGAATTTTATCATGAACAGCTCTACTTTCTTTATTTATTTTTTTTATTTTTATTTTTTAAAGATTTAATTAATTAATTTATTTATCCCCCCCTGCTGCTTGTGCTTGCTGTGTCCATTTGCTGTTTGTTTTTCTGTGTCTGCTTGTCTCCCTTTGTTGGGTCGTCCTGCTGCGTCAGCTCACTGCGCCACGCGGGCTGGCTTGCCTTCACCAGGAGGCCCCGGGAATCGAACCCGGGGCCTCCCATATGGTAAACGGGAGCCCTATCGCTTGAGCCACATCCGCTTCCTCTACTTTCTTTACTAATATGAATTCATTTAATACCCTCACAAAATCCCACAAGACAAGCTTATTATTATCCCCACAGAGAGCTTAAGCAAGTTGCCCAAGAAGCTGAGCTGGGGACTGATGCCAGGCTGTCTGAATTTATAATGTATCACCTCCCTAAGACCCATGGGGCCTTTGAGAGCACGTGGTTCGGGAACCAGGATCTTCGGCCAGCCTGCTACTGCTCTCTTTCCTCTCCCTGAAACCACTGCAGACACAGCTGGCTGAAAGCAGCACTCTTTCCACTGAGCTAGAGCTAAGCCTCCAAATCTGCTTCAACCTGTTTTTAGAGAAGTTACTCAAATGGACCAGAGCTGAGACTCAATAGGAAACCTCCAATTCCTGAGGTCCACTCCTTCATTTACAGGTGAGAAAGAGAAGGCCCAGAGATGCTACGTGGCTTGCAATACACAGTGTTTGTCTAGTGCAGGGCTGGGGCCAGAACCCTGGTCCCCTGGCTCCTAATCGAGTGCTCCTTCAGCTATAATCTGTTCCTAGTGTAACTAAATGCTTGCTCTTGAGCCTTTAATGGCACAAATACAACCAAAGTGAGGCTCTCACACATTTTTGAAGTAAACATGCATATCAAGAGTTATGGGAGCAGGTATCGGTGGTGGAGAGGGCTGAAACGCAGTATTACTCCCAGGAAAGTATGTACATGAATTCAACCTAGAACATGGGTAACTGGCATTTCCCAAGCACGTCACCTAATGACCATAATCCACTCCACCATGCAGCTCACCGCTGCCAGCGCGCTTGTTTTGTGCACACATAGGGATGACGTGCCTCTGACAACAGAAGAGCCCATTTCCCTTCTTCCTGTTTGCTTTCAGGCCTACGGCAGCACAACCCCACTCTGCGCAATGAAAATGCCTTCAAGGATTTCTTTCCATTTCATTAGTGCATCCAGTGAGTTGTCAGAAGTGAATGGAAACAAAAATCTGTTGTGTCTGTTGGAGAATTTATTTTAATTCCACCACCGCATCCTACGGAAACGGACTTAATAATAATTAGTGGCCCACGTGAGAGTGATAGAAAAAGAGAAGGTGGAAGGGAAGGTTGGGAAGGATGTGGCAGGGTGTCAAATTAGTAAGCGGGAAGGCACGTATAAGCAGTGGCCACCTCAGTGCCGGTGGTGGCAAGGACTCTCAGAGAAGGCAGGCTCCAGAAACCTTTACAGGACGGGCCTTGGGGTACGTGGTGTGACCACAGAGGGGGCTGTCCGCGGCAGAGGGCAGGCCCCGGCTGACTCCAGTCCTCACCCAGTGCTGGCACGCAGAGCTGCATTATAAGTGAATGCTTGCAGGTGGGGACTGAGGGCGGTCTTGCTCAGAGGAAGAGCGGAAATAAAGGAGGCAGGCAGGCCAAAGCGGTCAGCTGGTGCGAGGGGAAAAGGCGGCAGCTTCTCTCTGAACGGAACTCCCCGGGAAGCTCTGAGCCCTACAGGGCCTCTGGAGGGCAGAAGAAGTAGAAGGTAAGTTCAGCTGCACTTGTAGCAGCTTTTCATAGAAGGCAGGAAGATACCAAGAACCGAGAGGCGGGATGCCATCCCGTGACGTCCTTCTGGGATGAAACCATCAGGGACCAGATGAAGGGTCAGGCGAGGAGTGTCTTTAATTATGAATCACTGACTCATTAAAATAATTCATCCAAGGCTGATGTATAAAAGAAGCAACCTTTCATACTTTCATTCAGTTCGATGGGTGAATGGAGTGGGGGAAGGGGGAATGGGAGTCTGGAAAAGGGAAAATATTTAACACTGTACTCTTGTTTTTTTTTTAATTAAGAAAATAAAAGACATTATTAAACTAATTAAAAACTGTTAAGCAAATAAAATTTAAAACGTACTTCCAACACACAGAGACCATAACACAGATACACACAGAACAGTCGGGAAGAGCTCCTAAGAAGCCACGCTCTTCTGTTTGGATCTGTCCTGGGTCCCCTTTAAACAATGGGCTTATCCCCTTCTGGCACTCTCCTAGCTTTCTACTGTACAAAAATTGCTCTCTAGCCTACTGAATCTGCTAAAATACTAAAATTGTCTCCAGCAGCCTAAATGGCATTTAAAATAAATACTGTGAATTGATGAAATGACCAATTATGTTAAGTACCCACGCCTGGTGTAATCCAAACCAAATCTTACTCCATTATCCTCCAAACCTAGAGGTGACTCAGCAGCCCCTACAGCCGGTGATTCTGCTAGAACCAGAATACAGAGGCCACGCTGTGGTCAAAGAGGACCGTGAGAGCTTCCAGGTAGCTCCTGCAATCGGTTTTGTACTGGGAAAAATAAATGTGTTATGTTTCTGTTCAACAGCTTAGAAACCAAACGACCATTAGGCATGAACATCAACTGGTTCCCCCTTGTCACCATGATGTCACTTTGTTCCACTCATTTCTGGTTTTAACCGCCCTCATTTTCTCTTTGGAGATCACGCTATCCTTTAGGGCATGTCTCTGAGCTTGGGATACCCTTTTTCAGTCTTGTTTAGGAATCACTCGTTTTCCCACTTACCCTATAAAGTGCCAAGTGTACGCTCTCCGGGATCCTGCCCTCCTGTGCCTACATGCTCCCACTGTTTCTCTTCTTGGAATGTCTTTTTTTCTATTTCCACATGCCCATATCAGCCTATTTTTCAAGGCCTTGCTCAAGTGTCAATTCTCCCAAAAAGTGGCAGCCCCTACAGTCCACACACCCGACAAAAGCAAACTTTCCCTCTTCTAAACCACGTGGCACATCTGCTGATTTTCCCGCTCTAGCCTTCCTTTCGTTTCAGGCCCAGGGACATTCCATGTAGCAGGTTCTCTCCCACACTGTGCAGTCTGGTCGTCAGAACTGCTGGGAACCCATAACACCCTAACTTGGGGCCCAAGGCCAGGCTGGGCTTCCACTGCCCAGTCTCTGGGACCCCAACATCCTAAAGAGACTCCTGAATCACCCCATCTGACGAAGTTTCACCTTCTACCCCAGAACCAGGAACTAGGTTCTTTTGGGACTGGCTTCCTGCTTGCCCTCCCCCATCCCCGTGGCTGGAACCTATTAACAGAGTTCTTTCCTAGTCTGATTAGCTAATCCAAAACCTGATGATAAATAAATGTCCTTTTTCTGAATCTGATTTATATTCTACTCCTTCACACACATGGTGGGGCCTCAGCATATACTTTTTCTTTTTTTTAGGCGATACCAGGGATTGAACCTGGGACCTCGCACATGTGGAGCACGCACTCAACCACTGAGCCCCACCCACTCCACTCAGCATATACGTTTAAGGAAAAGAGGCTTAACAGATCTAAGCCAACTGAAATGCATAAAAACCCTTCACCATCAGGCCAGTCCAATTCTAAAGCTCTTGGTATAACCAGATCCCTTTGCTTTTGGCCAGTCATGCTACTGTGACTCTTGGCCACTCAACTGAGGCTCAAGAAGTCAGGAGCCTGGATGACCCATGGGACCCAGGTGATTCCAGCTTATCCACACAGCAGATACCAAAACAAGAGGCCCACAAGTAAACACCACTAGTGTTTAGAATGCATCTCAGTGCTATTTTTAGCAGCTTATTCTTCTTTAACTTTGTTTAGCAATTTCAAAAGAAACTTAATAGCAAAAGTAGAGATGAAAGACATTTTGCATTCCTTGATCACTGTGGATAGGAACTAGCGCAACTCAGCCGAGGATAGGCTGGGCAACAGGAAGGCTCTCCCCCTGCAAATGACGCTTATGGAGACAAGTGAAAGAGGACTGTACTCCAAGCCTCAGAATAAACCACAATCAACCTTCCAGGCACACGTGGACATTATGGGTCAGCAGGGAACAAATGTACTTCCACAGGGACAAAAGTGTCAGAACATTCCAAACATCCCTGATTAGCCCAACCATTTGAAATATGTAAAGGGGTTTGTTTTCATTAGCCCAGCTGACACTATCGTGCATCCCAACTGCCACGTAATTCCAACTTCACCAAAGCAGCCAAACTCTGCCAGCACCGGCGCCAGTGACGACAGACCAAAGACTCAGTCCTGAATTTCGGTCTAACAATCCACAGCCACCGGGAGACTTGAGGAAGAAGAAATAAACAGAACTGGACATGCAGACCCAACCCACAGCAGCCACACTTGCTAGAACGCGCCCCTCCTCAACAGGGCAGTCATCCCAAAAGACACCAGCACCGAGGGAATAAGAGGTGGTGGCGGGAGGGGAGAAGCACTCCTAGAGACCTACCTTGCAGAAGGGCTCCGTTTCTCTTGAAGAAGGTACTGCCTGGCCAGATAGGTGGACCTGATGTGCTGAAACAGAAGAGAAACAAGTATAAGGCCAATCGCGTTACATCCACTGACTCAGAACTGCCCCTTCTCCAAACACGTCCACTCCAAATGGCCTCAACCAAACCAAACAAACTGGAAAATAAAATGTGTGGTTAAGGATGTGGAAAAAATGTGCACTGCTGGTGGGAATGTAAAATGGTACAAGCAGTTCCTCACAAAGTTAGAAAGGATTACTATATGACCCGGCAGTCCACTTCTAGGTATATACCCAACAGAATTGAAAACAAGAACTCAAAGAGATACTTGCAAACCAATGTACATAGCAGCACTGTTCAAAATTGCCAAAGGATAGAAACAACCTGTGTCCATCAACAGGTAGATGGATAAACAAAATGTGGGATAGCCATACAACAGAATATTATTCAGCTGTAAAAAGGAATGAAGTTATGATCATGCTACTTCACACGTGAATGTTGAAAACATTATGCTAAGTGAAATAAGCCAGATGTAAAAGGACAAATATTGTATGATTCCATGGTCAGAATGGCAAATTGTATGTTATATAAATTGTATCACGATAAAGTTTTAGACAAATGACCTCCAAACATTTTCCCAACTGGGTATTATTTACACCCTCTGAAAAGGCATCTTTAAAAGCCATGAGGTTTGTTTTATACAAATGGGCTCCACATTCTGCCGTGCAGAGCCTGTCCATGTGAGTATTCTTATCTGTGGGGTGCTGGTGACTGTCTAGACCCTTCTTGCTCCTGGGTCCTGAAATTATCTGTCAGGTAAACAGAACAAAATGGCAAATCCATATGGTTCATTGCCACAGCTTATAACTTAAGAATACCTCCTAACACGTCCATCATTTTATGACTTTATCAGGCAAAGAACTCCTGCCCATGTATCCTGAGACCAAGTAGGTTTGCTGACACTTCCTGGTGCCACCTGCCCAGTAAAAGTGCAAACTGGCCTTTCTTGGCATTTCCACCGCAGGAGCCTTAATATATAGACATGACCTTGCTCGACTCCCTCCTGTCCCCCCAAACCCCAGCCTCTTGTTTATCTTGTTTCCAATTTCTTGGCTTAAAACGTTGCATTCCATCCCCTATAAAACATTCTGCAGATATGTTACCACCCACAGTCCAGATATCAGGAGAGGCAAGAAAATAAGAACGATCAATATATCACAGAGACACTTACTGCATTTTCAGATGTGCACTGCCACTGTTTTAAGACATCCAGTGAGAGACTTTATAACCAAGCCAGTCTTAGTAAAATATCCATAAAGTGGAAAGTACGTTATTCTAAATCAAGGATTGGTTTAGATCAATGTTAGAAAGCACTTAGTCAAAAACGTTACTACATCCAACCCGAGAGCCAGTATAAATTACTTTCATCAAAACAGTACACGGCCAATGACATTGGTTAATGCATTTATCTATCACCTTCAACACCATAAAAATAAAAAGTTGGTCTGAATAATACATTTGTAAGTTGGGTGAGAATATACACACACAAACAGGATAAGATGGCTGTACAACAAATGCTTAGCTAGTCAATAAGGCTCTCTGGTACTGCAGGACAGCCATACTGTTAAGAAGGAAAAAGCCAACGAAACATTCTGCTGACCAGAATTTCATTATCGGATGCACAAATAGGAGAGCTGATACAGGGATATATTACATAAGTGGGGAGGAGGGATGTGAGAAGAAGAAAAGTCAGCTGTGCTAGAGATCAAACGCTCTGCTCCTTGAGCTAAATGAAGCTTTTTGTTTTGCTTGGTTTGGGGTCCACTCTACAGCAAGCAAGAACAGCACATCTCAGCTGTGGCTTTCCCTGCAGCCCTGATTTTCAGCTCTGATGCTTGTGGCCTCTGAGATGCCAGCAGTTGCATAGGACAAGAGTGGGCTGAGCTGGGGTCTCACGGCTGCAGGACGGTGGCGGCAAGCCGATTTCTCTTCTACCTGACTCCTTGCCTATTCCATTTTAGGACTTTTAAGGCTCAAAGTTGCACAAAGAATAGCGTGTGATAAAATGCTTAAGATTATCTTTTAACAACTCCAGCTAGCTCCTGGGATTTTACTATCTTATCAGAAAGCAGGAAACAGCAGGCTGGCTCTTGCCAATACTGAAACACCTGATTTATAAAGAAATTTAAAAACTGAGGCCTTCATTATAGAGGACTTGGTGCTTCTAGAGAATTCAATAATTGAGTATTACCACAGGAGCTTGAATATCCAGCTTACTTCCATTCAAATCTCCTCTTTATCCTGACCTTGATTGGGCTGAAAACTGAGTAGATGCCAGGATGGAGCAAATGTGGGGAAGTAAGGTCAGATAAATCCAATGGTCTAAAAAAGGAAAAGTCTCCGTGTGATAAAATCTACCTGAAGATTTCTAAAACATCCTTAGCACTTAAGTAGCTGATCACCGTTCTATCGTCATTCTGCTGTGCTGCCCATCTAATCTATACCCTAGCAGTGGAGAGTGATTTGGACTGAACTCCCACCTTCTCTTGCCTAGTCCCTGTTGGAACTAATGAATTCACGCGTGGTCTTTTTCCAGCTCAGATTAAGCCAGTTCCTGCCATGCTAACTACAAAGCTTTTAGCTCACCTGCCCCATATTCTACCGTCTTCTTTATATGGATGGCTCCTCAAAATGACATCTGTTAGGAGATTCAAGAATTTATTAAGTGCCTATTCAGAATTGTACTTGGTGCTGACAAATGGGGGAGGGGGGATTAAAAACTGTATTTCATGGTCTCTAGGAATTTACTCTCACACTCACCTAGCTGCAGCCTCCAGTGGGTCTATCCAAAGAGATACTACAGCAAGGCCAGTGGTTGTGGTCCAGGGGCTGCAGGTTGGGGAGACACTGAACTGATTTGTGTCTCCATCTGGAGACATCTCTGGCTACTAGGACTTTAAAAGCTCAAGGTTAGTTTTTCTTTAAAAAAAAAAAAAGGAAAAAATTATATTTAAAAAATTACATCAAACTGCTTTAAAGTGTATATTAACCCCAGGAATTCAAAGTAGCCATTGAGCATTTAGGCCACATCACAAACTACCATTTGTGTGGCAAGTCAAGAGGAGGGGAGGGTGTGAGTGGGGAGTAGGGATGTGCAAGGGGAGCATGGGGTGCTTGCCACACCCTGGCAGTTAAAGGTCAGAGACGTGAATGGCCACCGCCATAAAAACCGGCCTCTAGGGCCTCCTGCGACACTGACACTGTGATAGCAAGTTCCACTTACAGAGCACAATAATCCATACTTTTCTATGGGGTCCTCCAATGCTGCGGTCTAGGCAGGGCAGAAATCACCTTTTCCCATTCTACAGACATGCACATGGAGGCCCCGAGAGCTGAAGGGACTTGTTCAAGGTGTCACAAGGCTAGTTATTGACCAGCCCAAGACCAGACCAAGGCTTTAGGTGCCAGCCCCCTGTACCAGACAGACATCACAAATCAAAGGCCCCTGTGGCAGTGTGGCATTGTTTATGAATTCCAAAACTAGATACTGGATTATGTTTGCAAACTGGTCTGTACCTGGGCGTGATTAAATTATGATTAGGGCTTTGACAGGGCCCCGTCAGGTGGGCAGGGACTCACGGAGAAAACTACACAGCAAAGAAGGGAGTTAAGAGTTTTTTGAGCTGGAGCCCAGGGAGGTAAAAACGCAGGAGAAGAACACAGAGAAGCAGATACGTGAGGAAACAGAGAAGGGTCCATTAGACATGGCAAAGGCCCTGGGAAGAGAGATGAGCCATTCGCCTGATAGTTTGCAGCTGCAGAGACCAGAGCCCTGAACAGCTGAGCCCAGAGAGAAATGAGCCCTGGGAGAGAGACGAGACTTATGCCAGCCTACATCTGATATTTGAAAAAGCTGGGACCACAGAGCCTTCAGAGGAAGAGGGAGGCTGAACCCTCGCAGGCATCGCCCGCCATCTTGTGTCAACATGTGGCAATAGACTTTGGTGAGGGATGTAACTTATGCTTTATGACCTGGTAACTGTAAACTTCTAGCCCAAATAAATACCCTTTATTAAAAAACCCAAGCAATTTCTGGTATTTTGTTTCAGCACCCCTCTGGCTGACTAATACAGCCCCCAATTTCATTTCTAATTTTCCAGTCTTCTAGCACTACACTCAGCTCTTCTTCCCCGTGGAAGAAGGCAGTGGGTGGTGTTTCGCTAGGAATCCTTCCAAGGCAAAGTCCCAGGCTAGAAAAAGCCACTGGGCTATCCATATGTGAAAGACAGACTTACAGGCACGTATTAGCAGAAACAACACAACACTGGCGCCACAAATATCTCATTTCAGTAATGTTCTAAGAAAGTTCCATGACCTTCAGCAGCAGAAGCCAAACCACCTTTGTGAGAGAGGAAGCAGGCCAACAGGTTAAGAGGGCTCTGCTGCCAAAGGCTGGCTGTGAACTGGCATTTGAGACCAATGATCCAGCTGATCCTTAAGCCAGTGCTGAGCCAGCAAATCCCAGAAGATGACAGAAACGGCCCAAAACAGCACTCGGTGTCCGTCCTAGATCATCCTCTGGGCCTCGCGACTCTCAGCTGCATTATTTCAAGCTCCCGAGGCCAAGGGAAACCTTCAGTCAACAGGTCTTGCAGCTCGAAGGTGGCTCTTGGCATAAA
>JAQZBX010060666.1:0-17258 GCA_029593785.1 Cabassous unicinctus
AAGCCTCAGGATCCCTTTCCCATCCTGCTCCAGATCCACCTCAGGCTCACTTACTTCCAGATACTCCTGCATGGTATTGTCCACCATCAAAAATTGTGTGAGGAATGTCCCGAGGTATGGGACAATGCCCTGGATGACACCCTGTGACATTGGGTGGGTGGGGATGAGCACAGACTCTCAGGTGCCCCCAAGACCCCTCCTTGAACACTCAGTTTCAGACTCCTAAGACCACACAGCCTTCCCCTGGGACAGTCTTGGACACTTAGTTGTCACCCCTAAGTTCCCCTTCCAGACTCCAAGAACCCCAAACTCACTTGCAGTCACCTCCCAGCACCAGCTTATCTAAAGTCACCAGGTTTACCCTCCTTTCCCACCTAATTCCCCCTGAGTCAGGTATTCTAGACTTTTGCTCTGACTGGCTGCAACTAGTCCTCCAGGATTCTCGTACTTCTGGGCTCTAAAGGTTCCAGAGGATGAGACATTGAAGTGAGGCTTTCCAGGCTTAGTGGTCCAGAAGGATGGGCTTGAGGGACCCCATGCTGAATCTGAGGACACTCCTCCTAGGTCGACCCAGCCGCAGGCACACTCACCCGTTCCTATTGCTGCTCCTTCTTCTGGGCTCATTTTTGATTCATCTCCAGGCTGGCAAACTTGGAAATCTCCTCCTGCCAGGGTTGAAGACTAGGTCAGTGAGGCCCTCCTCCCCTCACCTATTGTCCCTGGGGTCTTGGACACCTGGACTAAATGGGCAGGTGGAAATCTGCTGCCATCACATGCCTGATGCCCCTGCCTGAGCTTGTGCAAGTGGACTGGCCTCCGTGTGCCTGTTTATCTCTGATGTGAGGATAAAGACCTGAAAGTCCTCACTGGGAGTCCAGAGGCCTTAGTATTGCAAGCTAGCAGTGAAGATGCTCTGGCCATCTTGCTCTCCCCCTCAGAGTCACAGGAATGCTCAGCCACATTCCTTGTTTCCCTTGAACATCGCCACCTCATCATGAAAGAAGGCCCACAGGATGGCCATGCCTCCATTCCACATGAGGACACAGAGGCCCAAGAGGCTGTCGAGTTGGACTGATTTACTCAGGGTGTTAGAGCACAAGCTGTTCCCTCTCAGGTGGAGGCCTCATCTGAGCTGACATGACCCCACCACCCACCACCACTAACTGGTGTCTGTTTTTTCCAGCCTCTGAGTATGGAGGGGCCTTGTGTCATTCCAGCCATGGACCTTGAGGATGGAGTGTCTCTGGAGACCTAGTTGAGCAGATCCTGCCTGGCCCAGCCAACAGGAGTAGAGATCCCAAATTCTGCCCAAGCCATACCAAAGGAATCTCTTCCCCTGGGGCTCACTCAGGATATTCTGCCCGCAGACAAGTCCCAGCATCCACTCAGAAATGGGTCTTCATGGTGCCAGGTCTGATTTTCCAGGTAGGATGGGGACTGGGTATTGAAGTTTTGCTTCCTCTTTTATGTGGAAGCTTGTAGTTAAGGTCAGGAATGACTGCCATGGTTTCCTGTCTCCCATATATTTCTCATAGCTCTCTGGCACACATGTCATTCATAATGAGTCATAATTATGAGACACTCTTTTGCAGATGGAGACTTCTCACCCTGTTAGTTCATTTTCTCCTGGAACATCCCAGCCACCTCCACTGCATTTGAAAACCACAGCGTACTGCCCTACAACTGCCCACCCACCTGCCCACAAACCAAACATATCCCTTTACTTCAACTGGAATAGGCCAGACTGGATGTTTTCAAAGAAACTTTCAGTGAATAACTAACATTCCCACCTCCAGACCCCAGACTCCCAACGCCCCCTACCTCCTCTTTACCTTTGTGATCAGTTCACTGCTTTGTGAGTAGTTGTTCTCATTTGAGAAAATCTCAGAGAGGGTCTGAAAGAAGTGGAAGCTTTCCCTGTGAGAGGGCAAAAAGGAAGAGAGGTGGGAGTGTATGGGAGGGTATAAGGGCTAATTCACTTTATTTTAGCTTCCTGGGACTCAGATTGTCCATGTGGGTGGTGCTGAAACTGGGTAGTTCTGAACTATGCAGGACACAGTGGAACTTGGGAGCTGAGCTCTGAGGTGGGCAAAATGGAGACCCCTATTCCCAGCAGCTGGTTCTGACATGTAGATTTCAATTGGACAGAGTATGTTGCTGAGTAGCAAACATTTAACAGGCTCCCATTTGTCTCAACTCTAACTGAAAGAGGAGGGAACCAGTGCTGAGGCAGAACATCTGACATCAGGTCTTGTGGAGTCCTAGAGCCCCACATCACCTGGCCCTTGTCCAGATGCTGCTGTCTCCCAGGCTCCCTGAAGGGCAATATCCAGCCCCCACAAGGTCCCTAGTGCAACCTGGTGTCCCTGGAGAGAATTGCCCACCTGGAAACATACTCCCAACTCTTCTTAAGACGGTGAATTGAGTGGCTTTCAAGAGCAGAGAGGATGGAGCAGAAAGAGGAGGAGTTATTGAGGATTCTGCACTCCTGGGGAGGGAGAAAGAATGAACTGTGCGGTGTGGTCTAAGTGCCCCCTGCTCTAACTTCAGATCCTCAGTTGACATCTACCCTTTTAGATGAGACAGACACCCAGGGAGACCCTGAGGGCACCCCACAGACCCAAAGAGTGACACCCACACTGAACCTGAGTCTACTGAATACTACTGAGGAAGTAGCCTGGGTGGGAAGTGAGTATAGTGTAGGGCTTTGCTAAGGCCAAGGAGGGCCTGTAGTCCTGAGAGCAAATAAGAAAAAAAGAGGGTTTCCAGGAATTCTGAGAGGACCCCCTGAGCATACCCTGGCCACCTCAATCCAGTGCTCTGGCTCTGTCCGGAGCCTTCATGCTCTGGTCCCCGAGGCAAGTTGTGATTCACAGTTGGTCACACAGTTGAACTGCGTGATGATGGCATGAACAGTGGACACCACGTGCTCCTTGCTCTTTTTGTTTTGCTGGGAGCAGATGGAGCCCAGGCAGTGGTAAGGTGCCAGCTTCTTGAACAGCTCCTGGGGAGAAGGAGATTTCAGCTAGCCCCACACCTGCCCATCTCAGATCCTGCAGGCCCTAAGGACACAGACCAGGGTCCAGTGGTCTCAGCTGGATCTCAGCAGGCTGAAGACAGGGTGTTTTCTCTGTCTCCTGAGGTGGCCTAGCACTCAAGTGACTCAGGGCCCAAGGATAGGGGGGAAGAGAGGGCTACATTTTCAAGTCCATCTCACAGACTCCAGAGGTGCTTTATGCCTACACAGGCCCAGGCATCACAATCACCCCCCCCTGATAACACCTCCTGGGCCTGGTAGTGGTCAGGTACACAGTACTGGTGGGGACCAGAGGCTTTGGGTGCCTGCCAAAGAATCCAGTGCACATGAGGGTCTTATTAGTGTTGATGCTGGGGAGACCCCCAGCACAGAGTGGCCACCCGTGGAGCTGTTTAACCTCAGTGAGCTCTGTTCAACCTCTTAAGGGCCAAGCTCCTTCAGGCTTTCTGTTTCTTTGCTCTCATGTAATCTTCAAAATCAATGCATGAGGCAGGTACAGTTAGTGTCCTATATCTACTTTACAGAAGGGGGAAGTGTGGGCTTGGGGATTAATAAGCTTGCCAAGGTTACAGTGCTGGGAGTGGAGCCAGGCTTTGGACCCAGATCATAAGATTCTGGATCAGGGGATGCTAAGGCTGGGGTGGGAGTTCATGGGAAGAAGATCCCTCCAGCTTCACCCAGCTGACTCCATCTGCTCACTGCATCCATCCGTGTCAACTGCTCTGCCACCTGCTCAGGAGGTTAGCCTTCCCCTCAATCAGCCCATTCTCTGAGGTCTCAGGCCATGGAAAGGAAGGTTTTGATGATGCAGCTTGGCCTTCTGCTGATTTGAACTCTGGCAGTGGCTCTGGTGGTGTTGCCAGACTTGCCTCCCACTCAAAAACCATTGCTGCTGAAGATGAGTTAGGCTGTAGGCCCAGAATGGGCACTGGTGCAGACTGTGTAGGTGGGAATGGAGGTAGTGGTGGGACTGCCTCCAGCTCAGGAAATGGTGATAGAGATGGTGATGTTACTTCCTCCAGTCTGGCAGCAGGTACTACATCTGGGGATGAAGCCTCCTCTATCTGAAGAGTGGTCATTGGTGCTACCTTCACAGGTGATGGTGAAGGTGGCCCCAAAGCTTCTTCAAGCACTAAAGCTGGTGCTTCTGATGGTGAAAGAGTAGGCTGGTTCTCCAGAGTGGGTAGTGCTGATCCATGTATAGGTGGCAAAGCAGGTGGAGCTGGACTTGCCTCTGGTTCTGGAACTGATGCCACCACCTCTGGAACTTGTGCTACTGATTGTAATATAGCTGCCTCCAACTCCTGAGCACGTGCTCCAGCTGATGAGGTAGGATGGTCTAGCTCCAGGACAGGCATGGGCCCTAACTCTGTGGGTGGCTGTTGTGGTGGTGCTAGAGCCACTTTCCACTCAGGAGCTGGTGCTACAACAGCTAATGCACCAGGTTCTCTTTCCAGAGCTAGCACCAGTGCAAACTCGGTAGCTTGCAGTAGAAGTGGCAATGGAGAAGATTCAGCCTTTGGAACGGCTCCTGTGTCTGCTGCAGGTGATTGAACTGGTGCTTCAGATTTCATTGGAGGCATTTGCAGCTCTGGAGCTGACAAAGAACCTAGAGAAGAGATAGATTACACACCATAAATAACTCCAAATATCTTTCTTATACAGAGAAGATCAAACTATTTCTAAGGGAAGATTCAGCCCAAAAAAGTGTTCCCACATTGCAGTCTCCCAGGTGAATTGTCTGAGGCTCCTCCTTGCTTCTGGCATAAGGGCAACCTCTGGTACATCCTGCTTATGTAGTCCAGTCTGGCCTCAACCCACAATTTCATAAGTTCCCACCCCAAGTCCTTCCCAACTTTGGGTCTGCCTCAATCAGCTCTGGGTGGCTCATTTGTGAAAGTAGATTTATGGCACGGCACTCCAAGGCAGAGCCAGGTAGATGTGCCTGGGTGTAGGCCACCAGCAGCTTGAGGCAGAGAGAGTCTGGAGGTTGCAGGAAATCTTCAGGGTACTATTCCATCCAGGTGCCCAGCAAAGAGTAGAGGGTGCTGAGGGCAGGAGGGTGGGCAGCAGAATCAGAAACTGGCCTTTCTTCTTTGCTGCACCCCAAGGACCTTCTTACTGGAACATAAAGTCCATAAGGACCTGGAAGGGATTGACTTGTTTTTCCATAGTCCAGCACTGACACACAGTAGGAGCTTCATCAATATGTGAGTGATGAGGGGACAGAGTCTGTCCTGTGCCAGGCCCTCATACACCTCACCCAGTAAATTCTGCCCTAAGGAGCTGCCTCATCTTCTGCCACGTGTCATGTGTGTCCTCTTCCCACTGACACTGCCCTCCCAAATGATAGGGGCACAGCCTGCTCTGCCATCCTGCAGGAGGCAGACAAGACCGAAGTCCATGGTAGATTTGGAGGAGGCTGTTCACCATTTCCTTTCATGTGTCTGTGTGAGGTGGCGTTTGGGGTCTTGGAATTGTGATGGGGCTAAGGTGGGGAAGGGTTCTCTCTGGGACCTACAATGAGACCCCAGGTTCCTCTACAGCCAGTGCCCCAGGACCCAGGACACATCTTCCTTTGACTCCTTTCCAACTGGAGGGGAAGCCCTCCATCCTCAGACTTACAGGAGGTCATAAGATGTGTGGGGCCCAGTGTTCTCCCCAGAACTTCCCTGCCACGTACCACCCAACTCCCCATACTGGTGTCTGGTTAGAAGAGCACCTCACCCTCACCCAATGTGCACTCACATTTTCATTTCAAGGCATCTGCCATTTCCATCACTGACACAGAGGTCATGTCCATACCTAGAGGAGAGCATAAGCATGTTGCAGCTACCTTACTGAGTGTATCCCCGGCATAAGATGATTCATGTTATTTCCTGTGGCTCCAAGTCAAATGGAACCCAGAAGAGCAGGGGCTTTTTTCTGCTTTGATCACTGCATGAAGCTATGTGCCTAAGAAATTGCCTGCACCTAGCAGACACTTGATGTATACTTGATGAAGGAATGAGCCCTAAGTGGCAACTTCTCACAGCTAAGGTGGACCTGGGCCCCTCTGATGGTCTACACTGATAGTTGCTCTGACCACACTGAGGTTGGAGGCCCCCAAAGGGATCTCAAATATATTTTAGAAATGAGAAAACTGAGGTCAGTAAAGGAGTGAGTCTGAGAGCTTCTTCACTGGGAAGAGGAAAGTACTGCCTAGGATTCTCCCAGTTAGTCCTTACAATCAACCTTGGAGTTTGGCCCTCTTACCACCCCCTTTCCCAAAGAGGAAACTGAGGCCAGTTGGTGAAATGACTTTTCTGAAACAATGTTGGGGCAGAGCAATCAAGTGGCTAAAAATGGGGTGGGTACTCACCTTTGGAACAGCCGATCCAGGACCTCCTTGGTGGTGGTGAAGACCCGGTATGTCCCAAGGAAGATGTTCACATACACGAGGTTGCCCTTCTGGAAGGCGGGCACCAGGTGCTCCACCAGCTTCTCCCAAGGGCCTGCCTTGACTGTCTGCACTATGCATGTCTCCTCCTCCACGAAGCCTGAGTCATTCTTCCTCTAGGGTGGGACAGAGGAGGCACATGTGGTCAGAGGCAGAACTGTGGATCCCCAGATAAGGCTGGAGATGTGGGCAGACCTGCTGTACCCAATCCCTCAGTGACTTGAGGCCGAGGGGGACGTGCATGCCTCTATCAGAGAAAGGTTCTCAGCTTTAAAATTGAATCTGAGGTGAGAAAATAGTTGAAAGATGAAGCCCCAGATTCAGTAAAGAGCAGATGCCTGGAGTGTCCCTGGGGGGATAAAGACTCCTGCATGCTCGAGGATCTGAACAGAAGCCTCAGGAAACAGCAGGCCCACCTGGTAAGTAACTTTAGGGACTTCACTGCTAATGGGGTAAAGCCAAAAGGTGATGACATTGGCCACCCTGACCCCAGATCAGGTAAATGAAGCAAAATGAAAAAGACAGTACTAAGTGGGGTGCAGGGACACTCCTGCCCACACAGACAGCCTGTGGTAACTGAACTGCTCCAGTCTTAGGGACATTATCTGGCCCTCACTGTTGAAAATGATGTCTGCATGTCCTCTGCCCAGTCATCCCTTTCTTGGGATCTCCTACTGGGGGTGGTAGGGTCAGTGCCTTGGGGCGTGAGGGAGGTGTTCAGTGTAGCGGTGCTGACAGGGCCACAGTAAAGGACCATTCAAGATCCAGTAGCACTGAAGTTTGAATTATTGCTCTAAACCACGTCCTTCTGGAATATTGGGCAGCTGAGTCAGGCACAGATCCTGACCTGGGAAGGTCAAGGGGATGTTTATGAGAGATGGCAAGAACCTTTCTAAACGAGAGGAGCTCTATGGTTTGGAACAGGTTTGGAAGGACAGTCAGAAAGCCTGCTGCACAGGGACATGGAGCCAGGGAGTGGAAACAGAAATACAGGAGCAAAATACACACATATCTGAAGTGAACCCACCCTTCAGCCTACCCTGAAGGGAAACCCATACAAAAGACTCCTCTCTTCTATTCCCTTAACCATTTGATGTGACCTGTTCCCTGGTCTATGGATGGACAGTGTGGTGGGTGAATTGTGGAGACCTATGTTCCTTAGGAAGTGGGATATTGAGCCACTCAGGGGTGAAAGCCTGGGAGAAGGAGCGGGGATATGGCCAGGGTGGATTATAGGCCCTGGGGTGCTCCCCCACTGTTTTGGGACCTCCATCGGCACATGCTCCCACCTGAAACCAGCATTGGCCCTGACTGGGACCATGATGGACCTGAACTTTCTTCAGAGACATGGTGTAGATGAGGCCCTCCTCCAGTTCCTCACGCACCACATCCATGGAGCTCTGCAAACAGTGCCCAGCAGACAGGCCAAAAGGTATCAATGAGTGGCCTGCCATATTCTGCAGGGGAAGCTGCACCTCATTTGGGCTGGGACCCAGATCAAGTCCAGATGGGTGTCTGCTTTCCCTTCCAGCCCCATTAGAGAGGAGATGGCAGCTTAAGAGATTAGGATTAACACTGGTTAACATGGGTGCCACCCCCAAGATGCACCTCCCCACCCTTTCTGCCATGACCTGGCAGGTGACAGGGAAGGACCTACTGTATTCCCTTCCCTGATGGCCTGCTCCTGCCCAGGGCAGTCCCACTGCTTATGCCTCCCACTCACTGGGAGGTGGATGGGATGTGGGGCTGCCCAGGCAGGAACACAATAGTGGCATGTGCTGAATTGGCTCCCCTGGGCCACCCCGTGTTACCTTTGGGTACATCATGGCCAATGGCCAGGACCCTCATGGCTGAGACCTGAGCCAACGTTGAAAGTGATGGAAAAGGGATTCATTCCTGGTTTGGTTGAGGCTGGTGCCTTGGGATCTAGGAACACAGCAGGAGAACATGTTTCCCTGTCAGGTGTCTCCTGCCAAGTGAGCTTAGACTGGGGCTGACTTTGGAATCTGGGTGCCTGGTTACCAGAGTTCCAAGTTCTGTTGAGGTCTCCCACAAAGGAAGTGAGGTCACCTCCTTAGGTCCCCTTACCCTGGTCCCCTCAATGATAAGAACTCCACAAATGTCCTTCTGTACATCTGTCAGTGTCCTCCTCATCTAGATCATCTTGTTAATGGGACACAGTTCTACCAGCATGTCCTTCCCCACAGCTACTGGGAAGGCCTGTATGCAGCTTAGGCCCCAGCTATGAGGAGACCCACTGGGTTCAGATGCAGCTGCTCCTTTACTCATTTTTGTGACCCCAGACTAGTCATAGAGGCCTCCCCAGTCTCCTCATGGACACAGTGGGAATCATTCTAGCATCTGCTTCTTTGGGGCATCATCAAGTCTATGTGGGACAAACACTGCAAACCACATAGTCTTGTTTCCATGTAGCTAATACACAGACATAGATATGGAATAAATAGGAAGGGGATGGATGTAACATTGAATACAACTAAACACAGGGCTGGGTAGGCCTGTGCGATTTTAGGAATCTCATTTTCACTCCTTGATTGATGTCTCAGTCTGTACCATGATGAGGTTGAAATGAGATGAAATTCAGACTTTACTGTTGTGCCAGAATCCTTCCACAGCCTTCCCATTGCATTTAGAGTCATATGAAGTTGCCTCCTCTCAAACGCTGTGGTGGGCTGCCTGTGCCCTGGGTCCCTGCTATGTCTGCTTCCAGGTCCAAGCAGCTTCATATACCCCCTTGGAGTGAGTCCTGGCCTGGTGACTCACTGCTAAACAAAATAATATGGCTAAATGACAGGACACCCCTTCTAAGATATACACAAAATGCTCTGCTGTCTTCACCACTGTTTTTTGTGAGTGAAATCTCCCTCTCTTGGTCTATCTCCCATCCCAATATGAATCCGGCAGATCAACACAACAGAGCTGGTAAGCATCTCCTCCCCAGCTGAGTGTCAGTTGAGGCTCTGCCCACAGCACCTGCCTTCCTAACCTCCTCTCTGGCCAAACTCCCTCGGCCTCCTTCTCTTCCCCTGCTGTGCCTTTTCCCAGGTGCCCTCTTTCCACGTGTGCAAGGCTGGCTCCCTCCTGTCATTCTGCTCACAGTGTAAGTGTCACTTCAATGTGTCCTCCCAGGCCCTCACACATTGTGTCCCATAACCCTTCTCACAGCACCCTGCTTACCTTTCTCTATAGCCCTTGCTCTTTTCTTGCACTGGTGTTTGCTTTCATGCTTTTGTCCTCCTCCTGCTGGGCAGGGCCACAAGGATTCTTTTCACTCCACACCCAGGACCAAACACAGAGCTTGGTGCATGGTGAGCAGTTGGGGCATAGTTGCTGAATGAATACATGATGATCTCTGAGGCCCTTTACCAGCCTCTGCCCAGCTCAAATTGTGGAGATGCTAATGATAGGAGGTGTATGTTGTGTCTGAGGCAGGTGGATGGCCAGAAAGACCCCAGGTGACTCTTCACAGTCTCCAGGGATGCATGAGACTATGAAGGGATGCCAAAAGGAAAATTGTCTCAAATGGGGAAAAGTCTGAGCAGTAGATCTAAGCTTGAAGGGGCCCTCATTCTGATAGCAAATTCAGGGGGCAAGTTGGCATCCTGCTCTAGAAGGGAATCATCCTAAGTTACTGCTTGTGCTGTGCATACCACAGAGGCCCTGGGCCATTCCTGTATGTCTCTGGGCCTCAGTTTCCACTTGGCAATGACTGGTTGCTTGTGGAGGTTCATAAACATGTGCTCATGCAGGACATGGAGATAGGTCCCCTCAAGGGGCAGAGCTGGAGGTGGGCACAGCCTTGTGAATCTGAGCAAGGAAGAAAGCAGGTAAGCCTTGTAGCTCCTTCTCCTCTCTTCCTCCTCCTGTCCTCACTGAGAGGACCCAGAGCACCTGAACTCCACCCATCTCTAGCAGAGGCCAGGAAGTGTGAGGGGGCAGGAGGAAGCCCAGGGTGGAGGCAGGCCAGACTGCCAGGGCTGAGTGTTGGGGGCATTCACAGCTGCTAAGGATCCCCCCTAGATCCTCCCTGACTTTGCCCCACATTGATGGTGGAGCAGGCAGCACCAGCACTCAAGTCCTCAGCTCTAAGTGAGCAAGCCCAGCCTCCGACATGGGCTCAAGTTCACTCCTCTCCCCCATTCCTCTTCCTGAGCAGGGCCTTGTGCCCTGGTGTGCTCACTGGGGGAGGCGGACCTCCCTAGTGAAAGCTCATTAGGAGCCTTCAGCTCCCCTTCTTTATCCCCCAACACACAGTCCTGAGGTTGGAATCACTGGCTTCTTTGTGCATTCAAGAAAACTGAGGGTCCAGGATCCTGACACTGGACTGTGATGTGCTCCAGCTGTGGGTTTCAACCTGGGACACTCTGACCCCAAAGTCTGTGCTTTACAGAAGAGCCTGAGGAGGTGGACGGGTTACAGAGAGTAGCTCTGCAGGCAGGGGGCTCTGGGAGGGCATGGCCTTGGCCTGGTTAAGGCTGAAGGAAGCTCCCATGAAGTTGGAACACAAGATGGGGGAACACACTGGGGAGGGCTCCTTGGCCACAGCACTCAGAATAGCAAGAGCTGGCAGGAGATGAGGGGGCACAAGCACTCCCTCAACCCAGGCCTAGGTCACTGAGCACCTGCCATGGATGAGGAGGCATGCCTCAGTGTCCTTCTTTGAGCACTGTGGGTCCTACAGTGACCTCCCTGATTTGACCATGCTGGCTGTAATCCCAGCACTAAGAGTCAAGCAGTTATTCAGGAGAGTCAGTGTCCAGAGAGGACTTATGGCCTTAATGTTATTTAATCCTCATCAGGGGCTCAAAGGCATGTAGCGACCAGCCTGATGGTCTACAGCTCAGAGGAGAAGCTCGGAATGCCTTCTAAATCTGTTTTCTTTCCACCACCTCACAGCCATGCAGTCACTCAACAAACCTTTATGGAGTGACATCTGGGTGACCAGCACCGTGGGACAGGGTGTCAGCCACTGTCCATGCCCTGTTAGAGCTGACAGCTGTGGAGGGTTAGGGTTGGGCACAACAATATGGTAAATGCTGACACAAAGACCAGGAGATTGTGTTATGGGAACACAGAAAGTCACTCACTCCAGAGGGGACACATCAAGGCAGGCTTCCTGGAGGAGTTGACAGCACAGTGAGTCACTGAGAATTGGGCAGGTGGTGGGACAGGTATGGTGGGAAGAGCAGCCTGACCAGTGGACAGCGTGAGCATGGGTGTGCTGGGCCAGGCCCCATACTCCATGTGTATTACTTTGCCAAAGGGCTGCCAGTGCAAAGTACCAGAAATGGGCTGGCTTTTATTATTGGATTTTGGGGCTAAAAGCTTACAAGACCGTGAAAAGTCCAACTTGAGGTACCATAACAGGTGCTTTCACAATGAGGTGAAGCAAGAAGGCCACTGATCTGTGCTGAAGTCTTTGCTTTTCTGCAGCTGTAGGCAAACCTACAGGGCTTGTCTCTTCCTAGGCCTCCTCACTCAGTCTCGGCATTGCAGGATCTAATATGGCAGAGTACTTTTCCTGTGTTTGTCTGTGTATCTCTATCTGTGTTTCCATTTATATCAGACCCAGCAAGGGGGCAGAGATTCAACCTGAGTCAGGCCTCACTGACATAGTCCAATCAAAAGCACTGAAGCAATCTTATCAAGTTATCTAATCAAAGGACCCTCAACTGAATTTAATGCAATTGAAGGGTATCACACCCACAGGAATAGATTAGTTTAAAAACATAATCTTTCTCTATTGGAGATTAAAATTAGACAGTGCTTATGGTTGCACAAATCTCTAAATGTACTAAAACCCAATTAATTGAAAACTTTCAAAGGCTAAATTGTATGGCATAAAAGTTTTAATCTCAATAAATGTGTTATATTAAAACAAAAACAGTTACCACCATCTACCAGGTCTTGCACATAATTCCAGATTCTTTTCATGCCCAGCAACTATATAAAATCAGTTTTTGTTGTTTTCAATAGTAAAACTTACTCTAAGTAAGTATTTATCCAGTCTCCTACTAATGAACATTTAAGCTTATTTCTACTGTTATCACTATATTTATTATAAACATTACTGTAAGGAATATGCATATACATATAATGTGGTAAAAAATCTGAGTTTAATTATGATACATCAGTGGATGGGTTAAAAAATGTGAACAATTTGATGTATATTGAAATATTGCATCATCTAAATATGCTTTCCATTTACATTTATCAAAATGACAGAAAGGTATGTAATAAACTTCATTGCCTTATTCTATATTAATTTTCTGATATATGCCATATGTTTTTATTTTATCTTGTGTGCTTCCAAGTTGATAGTTTGGAATGATTTTTCTCACATTTTCATTTACCTGTTAGGTAAATTTTAACTTTGTTTATATAAACCTTTTGTTCTTGATTAATAACTGCTAATGAATACCAAACAGTCATTATAAAAATAGAAAATATTAGCACATCTAAACCTCCATTCACCTCATCTCTTTATCATAAGTGTTCCTGATTTAGTTATTTCTAAATCCATATTACTTTCCCTCTAATTATTCTAGTAGTGGTTATAATATTTAATACAGTTTCTTAAATATTGGAGGTATTTCATTGAAAAATAACTCACAATTCTTATTTATCCAAGTGTTTTTTAAAATTGAGTGCTTCTGTAGGTAATTTACCAACTTTCCAGGACTTTTTTTCTGCTTTTGTGTCTTTAGAATTATTTCTTCATTTTATAAATATAGATTTGTTCACCAAAATCTCTCTTTTGTTTCAATCATCTTTATCACATGTTTACCGGAAGATGGTGTTCATTTTACACCTGCAGATTTGGGTTTTGATACTGTTTTTCCATTTTTGCTATGACTTGTTTTATTTTTTCTATTAGTTCTGCTCTCTTCTCAAAAAAAAGTTTTTTTTCAATGGATGCCATTGTTTGTCTTCCAGTCCTAATAATTTCTCTCTTATTACCTGCATAGCAAGTCTGCTTTGACTACCAGCTTTTCTGTAGATCTACTGACCTTTGGCCAAAGCTGTGGAATCTATTAATTAAACCTAAATGGTTGTCAGTCACCACAGGTACATAGTTGTTTCAGATGTTTAACTATCTGCTTAGTTTTGTAGTTACAATAGGACTTTTGATTTGCACTTCATTTGATGAGCCTGGAGTGGAGAGAGGGATTTGATGGTGCAGCCTGGCCACAGAGATTGAATGTGCCTACATGACTAGTTCACTCTAAGATATGCCAACACCCCAGCCAATTTTTGGGATTATTAGTACCTTCTAATTTGTACATGTTGTTGGTAGCTTGAGACCTGGACTGAGCATGTGTCCTTTGAATGTAAGGTGGAAGGACAAAAATGTCCATGCCTGATATTTTTGGCCCCTTGCAATGCATATTGTTCTCCTGCTATTGCTTTGTTATCCCCTTTGCCTGTTGTAAATCTCTTCCCTAAGTTTAAACTGCTTGAGTCCTGTGAGTCCTCTCAGCAATCAAACTCTTTAGGTGAATAATGTGTACAAACAAGTGATTTTAATAATAGTTATTTCTTCTCAAATCTAACTTCAATATCCATGCCTATATATTCTTCATCATCAATTTTCAATTTCAAATGTCTTACACTCCTTTAATGTGTTCATGTTTTTTTTTTCAATTTATTTCATTTTTTAGAAAACAATTTATTGAAGTATATCATTTGTAGATAAACATACATAAAGTATAAGTATTCAGTAAACATTGTGAACTTACAGAACAAACATGCATAACATCATACAGGGCTCCCACACATCACCCCACCACAAATAATTTGCATTGTTGTGAAACATTTGTTAAAAAATTATGAAAGAGCATCATCAAATTATTACTATGAACTATAGTCTGTATCTTACTCCTCCATTCTTTTTTTTGAAAGGATTTATTTATTTATTTACTTACTTTTATCCATTTTTACCCCCCCCCATTTTTGCTGTTTTTGTGCCATTTGCTGGGCAACTCTCTGTGTCCGTTTCCTGCCCTCTCTTCTCATCCTTTTCCTGATTTCACTGGGATTTGATCCTCGGAAACCCCAATGTGGGAGAGAGCCATTCTATGCCTGTGCCACCTTAGTTCCTGGTTTTTTGGCATGTCACATCTTGGTTCTCCCTTGTGTCACTCTTCTTTTATGTCATCATGTTGCTGTGTGGCTCATGGGGCATGGCAGCTCACCCGCTCGTAGGGCCTGGGGGACTCACCCACTCACAGGGCCTGGTAGTGCACCCTCATATGGGGCCTGATGGCACACTCACTCACAGGGTCGGGCGGCACACCCACGCACAGGGCCTGGGGGGCTCATCCGCACAGGAGGTTTAGCAGCATACCTGCTCCCGGGGCCAGGCGGCGCACCTGTGCATGGGGCCAGATGGCACACCTGCTCGCAGGGCCTCATGGCGCACCCACCTGCAGGGCTTGACAGCGCACCCGTGCATGGGGCCTGGTGGCCTGCATGCCTACTATATTTTTCTGTTTTATATTTTTACTGGGAGGTCCTGGGGATCAAACCCAGGTCCCTCCATATGGGAGATGGATGCCCAACCATTTAAGCCACATCCATCCCCCTGCTATATCTCTTAAGGTTGACCAAAGATACCCAGAGTTACAGTCTTTTCCCATACAAGATGGTCAGACAATAAATCAGGCTTAATTTATCACCAGCATTCTAAAAACCAGACCTACGGAGAAAAACTAGATCTGGGGATACATGCATGGTTTCTATTATAGCAAATGTTTAGCCTACCCTGATTATCACAAAATCAGGATAGTGAGCATATTCACGTTGTTCATGGTTTTATCTTACAATTACGTCATGATCATTGACAGTATTTCTCTTATAAATTCATCTCATCATTGTTCAATACAATCAATCCATTTTACACTGCATTAACTATACTTTCTCTTTCTGTCTGCTTTATTCACAAGGCAAAATCCATACTCTGCCTATTCTGGACCCATCCTCCCTACTGAACGTGGTTTCAGAACAAGGCATGATCTTGTTGACTGCCTTAATTTAAATTTATTATCTAAGAGTGCAGGTGAGTCATCAATAATGTGTCTTGATCTATTAAACTTGTTTCCTTTCCCCTCAAATTCCAGCAGCCCTTCCATTGCATTCTTGGTTTATAAATACTAATGTTATTTTACTTTCAAAGTAAGAGCATACATAAAACAATATTAACAATTTCACACTATCAAATATACAAAACAAATATATTTGTACCCACAGATTCTGTCTTCCCTCCTAATATATTGTTAAAATACATGAACTTCCCTTTTTTCTACATAAAACCATTCTATTACCAGGATCATGAACTCGAAAGACTTTGCTCCTTCAATTATTCTAACTCATCTATGACCCATAAATATTACTTCATTGTTCTCACTAGCCTATACATATCTTAAAAATAAAGCACTATATTTCTCCAATACTTCTTTTTTAATCTTCACTAATTCATAGAAAACTTCTCAAATGGATTGTCTATTCTTATGAAACAATGCTCTCTCCTGCCACACTCTTGCAAATTCATTTAATGTAACATATTGTACACATAGTGTACACTGGAAGAAATATGGACCTTTACTGAAATAAAAAAATTAATGTGTTTGTGAATTTTGTCTATTCTGGGGTTTCCTTGTAGGACTGAGATAAAGATTGGCATTCATTTCACCCATCTCAAGATAGAGCAGCTTTACAGGTGGCATTTGTTAAAAGAATTTGAAGACACTCTACCTGCAGTAAGCAACACATAATGGGTCAAGCAGCAGGGAGACATAAAAGCCTGGCCAGGACAAGGCTGAGGAGTAAGATTCTTATTGGAGTAGGGGCCTTGTGGAGCTAACATGAACCCTTGGGTATCCAGGGTTCTTGTGCATGCCCAGTGTTGGAAACATGACCCTAAGGTTGCACTTCTGGCTGATCTTTAGGATGCACACAAGAAGGAGATGAAGGTCAAGCCAGAGCAGGGGGCAGCCAGGCTTTATATGAAGGAGTGCTACAGTTCAGAGCCAATCTGCAAAGAATGAATAAGGTTTTTTATCTTTTTTTTTTTTTTCAACTCCTGGCATGAAGGAAGTACCTGTCAGGTCATTGGCTGACTGCTGAGATAAGGAAACAGAAACTTCAAAGATAGCACATGACAATGAATACAGTTTTTAAAAAATGGCCATCCCAGGGGATGGAGAGAGTCTGCAGGTGCAGGCAGGATAAGCCCATCCATCTTCCCCATGGGACATAAACCCCCTCTCAATTGGAGGTGGTGTGGACATCACCATCCCAGACTCCTCAGGATGGGGGGAAGAGCTATGGACTAGAGTGGACTTACTGGTATTCTGCTATAGACATATTGTGATTCAAGCAATGGAAGAAATTACAACATTGATGTGGAGCCAGTGGGCACTGGAGGCTCAGGGGAGAGGGAGAGGGAAAAGCAGTTGTAATACAGGGGGTTTTTCAGGACTTGGAAATTGTCCTGAGAGACATTGCAATGACAGATATAGGCCGTTTTATATCATCATATAACATGCAGAACTGTGTGGAAGAGAGTATGGTCAACAATGTGAACTATGGTCCATGCTTAATGGCAAAGCCCCAGGATGTATTTATCAATTGCAATCAATGTGCCACACTAATGAAGGATGTTTATGTGGGAGGTTGTGGGAGGTGTGGGAGGTGGGGCATATGGGAATCCCTATATTTTTTGTGTAACATTTATGTAATCTAAGTGTACTTAAAAAAAAAAAA